>PVJX010006534.1:0-76984 GCA_004027295.1 Dolichotis patagonum | reverse complement strand
GTTTTAAATATCTTTTTTGCCAGATGTGCCTAGTTTGCCAAATGTGTCTAGTGATTGAGAGCTATAGAGATGACCTAGGTAGAAAGGGTTCTGATATCACAAAGTTTACATTAAGGAAAACAATACTGTCTGACATATTTCATAATAATGTGTCTACTTTAAGCATTTGAGTTGATTTTTATTTCGATGATACTGAGTTGTTTGAATAGGTTGCCATTGTTACTGTTCTGTAGAAGATTTATCCTAATCACTGTGTTTTCCTCTGACAGTTCTTTCAAACATTTGATTGGAGGATTGGATGATGTTTCTAATAAAGCATATGAAGATGCAGAAGCTAAAGCAAAGTAAGTGATATTCTTTTCTGTAGATTCCATTGTGATAAAATATTTTGAATATAAATATAATCAATATTTTGATAGACTTAACAAAATCCAACACTGTCATAGTAACAATCTAATTACTTTAGAGGAAAAAGAAACAAACTATTTAAGATAGTGATTATGCAGTGTGTTTATGAGGTAAATATATTCTTCTTTAAACATGAACTCTTAATTTTGTGAAGATCATTGCATCAAACTAAATTATTTTAAAATTTAACATGAACAACTGAATATAAATACAAAATTTATCTTTCCAAATAACTTTCTAAACAAATGATTTTCATAATTGCATGAAAACAATAAAGCTAGAAGTATTTAACTCAATGAAATAGTTATTATCTTATATTGAATTTATAAATGTAAGAATTACATGCAACTATATCTCATTAATTATCATTTGGTATAAAGTATAGTTGTAATATGAGGATAATTTACTTCCACATAAATCTTTAATGTTTCACAAAAGCTTGAAGCTATTTGATATTCACTTTGTATAAAATTTTTAAGTCACTCTAAAAAAACTAGTCTCTATAATCCTCCTTCTCCCCCCAATGCAATTTAATTTAATATTTTAATCATAGAGGATATCTGAAGGATTAAACTGATAGAATTTAGTGTAAATAGATACATAGTTCTAAGCCATAATTTGATTAAGTGGCTTTATAATAACCTAAAAAGAAAAAGAAAAAAATATTTTGCATTGAGAATCCATGAGCTGAAGACATTTTCTAAAACTAAAATATTAGAAGCAATGTTCATTGTAACCCACAAAATTATAATATTTTCAAAATAATTATATTTCTTATCTATATAGTTTGTTTTTATTTTATCTAAATTAAGGGTAAATATCAACAGTGCCTCTGATGAAATTTACTCAGTAAACTAAATTGACCATACCATCCCACCCCACAGTCTTTGGAATGACCTCTTCTATGGATGATTAATATTACCATTTCTGATTTTCTGAAGTACTTTAACATGCAAATATGTGGTCAATTTAGATTTTATTTTCTGGTATTTTTACTATTTTCACTGAGATGACAAAGGCCTCCAATAAAGGTACCTAACAGTTTTGAAAGTTATAAAACTCTGTTTATAAAAACCACATTTGTGTCATAATTTATGTCAACTTATTTCTATTTATTTTAGTGTTTAGGGATATGTGAGCATATATATATGACAATTGGTGGTAGTCTTAAGAAAATCTAAATATTCCGAGTAACTATTTTGAGAGTTACTGGAAAAACCAAATATTGTTTTAGGTGAATGCATTTTTGCTGCTTGGGTCTGCAGCTTTCCCTCTTGAACTTTAGACAGATTCTTTAATGACAGCTTTTGTATAACTCATATTTACTCAACCAAAAGCTGAGACCACTCAGACTTTAACCAGTGATGGAAAGACAGCTGTGAATTGCCTTCAGTGTCTCCTGTTCACGTGATGAAGATAACTGTGTGCCTCCCATGAATTCTGGCAATTCATGTGTTCAGTTACAAATAAAAGGAGAAAGCAAAACTAATGTGCTGAGACCCAGATTCAGATTTAGGAAAGGTGTGGTAACAATTCACACTGGAAGAGAATAAAACAATACAAAGAACTCCGTTTTCCTGTTGCCTGTTTTTCTGTCACTCTTGTGCGAGTAGTGGTAGTTTTGACTCTTACTACCTGTCTTGCATTTTAGTTGCCATGTTTTTAAAATGGTATTTTTGATATTTAATTAGTGATGGCATATAAAACTTTGTAAATTCAGATGAACTATTCCAGTGGGTGTAACACTTGATAAAACTAATAATTGGAAATATACTTTAGTGTTTTCAATGTATGGTTAAATTTACAGAGATTAATTATTTCATATAGATTATGTTAAACTAACTTTAGCTGGGCAAGCATTCTTTAATCTTACACAGACAAAATTTGATGCCAGGATGGCATATCATAGAATTACACTGATGTTAGAAAAAAAACTAATAATTTTTAGTAAAAACAGTGATATGTAGTTACAAGACAATTCAGCTATGGTTGAGGAGCAGTGAAACATAAGGAGATGACTACCTTCACCAAGATGCTTCACAGTGCTTTTATTTGACCCATAGATTTGAGATATTATATTTCCGTCATTGTGCTTGTACTTTTTCTCATTTGACTAATAAATAATTGAAACATAAAATTGCATGCAGGTAAGAGCAAAACATGATTTAATATATGCTTTTCTCAGATGATTTCAGAATCATAAAACATAATGAATACATACTTACATTTGTGTATTTGTGAAGAGAGTGCAGAAGATATATTGTCTAAATAAATTCCATCTGGGACAGAGTTCTTGAATTGTTTGGTGCATACTAAACCAAAATGAATGCATACATTCCTTAATACATACAAAATGAAAGTATCTTGTTGAAAATAATCTCTAAAATCTTTGATGTGGATTCCAGAAAAACTGATAATATGAATTATTTTCCTCAAAATAGCCACATTAAAAATAAATAAATACTGGCAGAGTTATTGCTATGCCTTTCTCATTGCTCCCATTTTTATAGACTTCTAATAAACATTAGTAGCTGAAGATTTCTGAAGTGTAAGTCATCTCTTAATTAGGTATCCTATCACTCAGGGTAGGCAAACTATGAATCATGCCTTAGGGAAAACTTCTTAGTCGTATTATTAACAAGTTTAAAAATCTATTTCTGTTAGTGTTGTTGTCTTTATTGAATTTATTCCTCTTAAGTACATTGTACCTTCACTTTGTGTTTAAGGGAATTAAAAGATCTGCCTTCATTGCAAAGACTAGGAACAGGCTCTCATTGCTTCAAACTCCTTAGATAATTCTGTTAATGCCTCTAAATTTCTGCATAGGTCACAATGTCTGGACCATTAAGCGCTTAGGTAATGGCTTCACTGTAAACCTTTCTTTTTTTTTTTGATACCCTTGGTTTTACAAAATCAATGAAGATTAGTATTTTTAATTTCAAAATAAAATGGACATGTTACTTACCCATGTGAAATCATTATCAGTATTATTTCATGGACTACCTATTTGGGTAGGAAAAGAAAAAAAGGAGGACTGATCATGAAGACACATTCCATTGACACATTTGAAAACTCAAATGTTAGAAACTCATGAGCTATTAGCATGCCAGGCTCAGTGGTGGGATGGTTCCCCTAAATGCAAGACTAGCCTTTCCAGAAAATAAACCATGCTAAGCGCTCAGCTCAGGCAACTGATCCAGAAAGATTGGCTTGAGAGAAATATTCCAGAGAAATGATTTTAAATATTCCTTTACTGCAGTATAAGTCTGAGACTCGGTGTGTATCGTAAAACATAGTTTCTACAATTATTCTTGACAAGAACTTTACCTTTATGACATGTTTAAACTTTTCTTGATTGCTACTAATTATCCACTGAGGGCTTCTCTTTTAAAATTGTGAAGTTATAACCACTAAGATATTAGGAGAAACAACATCAGATCAAAGTTATATATCATTAAATCTTATTTGAAACAAAAAGTAGCATGTGTGATGATAGGTACATATTATTTTCCTTTGAGAATATGTGTTCATTCATTCATAAACATTTAGAAATTTATTTGTTATAAAGTCAGACATTGTGCTGTAAATGTGCATCCCAAATATAAATCAAATTTTTCTAGTATAGTCATACAGCTTAGTGGGGAGTTTGATGTATAAGTATAGTACATTCATATAATGCAGAAAGAAAAATTTCAAAGTAAACGAGAAAAATTAAATTAGAGAAGTAGAAATAAATCCACTATGCAAAACATGATTCTTACTAGAGGTGGGGCCGTCTGTGTAAAATCATTAGCAGGCTTCTGACTTGTCAATAGTCCTCTCAATTTCCTCATTGCAAGGACTAGTGTAGAATATTGCCTCCCTGTGGTCTACTTCTTTAGTTCTTTGATGGCATAATTCTATCTCCATAATTATTCTTTAGTGATTTAAGGCGGTGTTTCTGTGTACAAGTTCATTTTCAAATGATACTCTGTTTGATGTTTTTAGGTTTTCAGGATTCCTTTTGGTATTGATGCAATGTGACGGCAGTAAAAGATGTTCTCTCGTTCCATTTCATTAGCAGAGACAACCCTAGAAACGAGTTCACCCTGCTTGCCACTGCAGGTGGCTCTGTGCTCTTTGGCATCCAGTGTTGCTTAGGCCAGTGAAAATTCACTCACCAAATGCTTCATAAAACACATGAGTCTACACAAATCAGGAGGTGTTCATTTTTTGGTTACAATTTCTAAATGCCTCGGGGCCACCTGGTGTCTAATAAACAGATACTAAGTCACAATCTAGTGCATGAGGGGTTGCTGTTTTGAACATAGACTTGAAAATCTGGGCCTTTTGTATTAGTACTTTTCTGCCGGAGATTTTTGGCTTAACGATGTTAGTATCCCCACAATCTTATCATCAATTTACTTAAAACAACTTGGTCTTCATCTAAGCCATTCTCAGGGAAATGAGCCTAGAAATTTGTTTTTACCCTATGGAAAGAATTCAAGTGAGCAATATCCTGTTGGAAAATGGGAACTAATGCCAATTGAATGGAAAGAACACTGAGAGTAGCATTATGAAACTGCCCTCAAAGCAGAGTTAGAACATGCTGACCCGTTGTAGGCTGAGTGGTGGGAAGTCAGCTACTGTCTCTAGGCGATAGAAGTTGTTTCCCATTTTATTGCACAGCAAAGGATAGGAAACAAGACAAATTTTGCAGCATTTGGCCTTGAACTAATAAGTTAGTTTTCAATGCTGCCAAAGCCATGTGCTTCTAAATTCTGTTACATGTAAATCGGGCTTGAAGAGATATAGAACAGTTGCTAAAGCCACTGATGCCAAATTAATATGTAACATGGTTTGTTACTACAAAGAGTATCAGGTAAATTTCTCTTTCCAGGAAAGGGAAACTGACTTGATTGCTCTTTTAGAAAATGATTTTCGAGATTAAACAACTCAGCCTTGGATCGTAATATTTTTTTCTGTTTCAATAAAAATTTTAAAACTCTCAAAGGCCATTTGCTATTTTTTCTCTGCAGTGATTATCTCTAAGACTCCCTAGGTAACAAGATTTTATAAATGTGAATCCCAGTACATCCTTGCATGCAACCTTTTCTAATTAACAGAGCGGAGGACTAAAGATCATTGAAAATTCTCGTGCTGCTGACTTACTTGGTAAAAATAATTGACTTGATTGCCAACTCTGTGTCCTTCGGAAAGAAGGTTTCCTTTGATAGTTACAATATTAGCTAAGGACAATTAAAACTTACTTTCAAAACATCAAGCTATTTATACCTTATGAGTAATCAGTTCCCACATGCCAATGAAATTGGCTTTTCCAGTTTCCAAATATCCAAAGAAATCAGAGCAATCTTATATACGCCTCTTTTTCATTGACTTCATGTCTTAAACTTGTTTGTGATACTTTTTAACAGATAGAAAGAAGTAATACCTCCTGCACCCATTTGTGTTGTCAGTGGTTTCAACTGGAAAAAACAAAACCAAAAATATTAGAAACTCCTTTTTATCTTGAGTGAAGTTTGTCTCTCTCACCAGAGTGAACATAGCATCATTTTAAAGCTGCTTTGCAGAAAAGATTGAGTCTCTTTAGAGAGAAAACTTGTGGCCTTAGTGAGAGCATGGATGTTAATGGTAAGTGTTGAATAGTCTCTTGGTGTGGCTGTAGCACACGTGTATGCACACGTCTGTGGCTATAGCACACGTGTGTATACACAGCACTGCTCTGGTCATCTCCATCATGGCTGACTGAGGCCCCTGGCCCCTGTGGACCTGTATCCTAATCTGTAAAAATGTTAGTCTTGAAACCTTTCTAGGTTTTAGTTTTAATCTTCTAAGATATTTAAAACATGTACATTAAGGCAATTGAAAATTACACAGTTTTGCTTGAAGTTCATTGTGATAATTCATAATAGTTAAGTAAATTAGACTTTAGAAACAGAATTTTTCTTTTTCATCATCACACACAAAACTTTCTATTTCCAATATGACATTTAAATATGATAATAAGCCAGACTGTCTTTCAATAAAATGGCATTAGAAAATTTTAAAGTACTTTTGAAACTGAAAAATGTGAAATGTGAAAAATGTTACACTGATATTTCTCTCCTGGATCCTTTTAGACAGAGATGATTTTTAAGTAATGAATTAAAATGTCAGCATAAATCATTTTGATACAATGAGCATGATACACTATGTTCATTTGTGTCCTTGAGTCTTTACTTGAAGAAGATGAAGCATAGAAGTGAAGCATGGCTCTTGCTTAGAGCTGTTTGCACATAGAGCGTCGTTTTACTCCAATGCATAAACTGCAAGTCAGTTTTGTAAACTGTTAGTTACTTCAGACAACGAGACTGTTCACTAAGTATATGAGACGTGTGCATACACAAAGCAAAGCTGTTGCTCTATGTCCAGAAACTATATTTGTCCAACAGTCTGGATATGTTGTTGACTGAACATTTTGAATGACAATAATGTCCTTGAAAAGAGGGTAAGACAATCATCTAAAATGATGAATCTAAAATATAAAATGATAAATTTAGAAAAATCTAAAATGATGAATTTAAGACAAGTTTCAGTTTAAGGACTTCAAAAGTATGACTCATTGGGTCTATAAGTCATTTCCCATCATTTTTTTTAAAGTTTATTTTTGTTGAATGACCTTGAAGTGTGTTTTCCATTTGGAATGGCAATTATGCTGGTAATAATGGCTGATCAACATTGTACAATTGGGTTCAAAGACCTGTTTTCCCAAGTTCCTTACATATCTTTTTAATGACAATTTTATCTTAATGGACTCTTCTTTCTGGGACCTAATGTTACTTTTCTCTCAAGTCTCTTTATTTTATTAAGTAAATGATAAAACTAGTAACAAAGAATATGTTTTAGACCATTTAGCGATTCTGCATTCCAAATGGACTCCAGAAATGTGAACACTTCTATAAATAGACCAGATGTCAGAGAGTGATTTCTGAGTAACAGCATGAGCTAGAGAGTATATCAGCCATTTTCTTCAGAAAGCTGTTGACATCAATTGACACTTCTATTCTCTCCTACATTGACGCAAGTGAGCAGAACAATACCTTCATATGCCAAAATACAAGTATATAGGAGAACATGCAGAAAGCTCAAGAAAATAGCACTATGACAGAAGCATTTGTTGATTATAGTCATGCATGTTTTGGTCAACAACAAATTGTATACCATGGTGGTCCTACAAGATGCCATTGCTTAGTGATGTTCAAGCCATGCTAGCTTGGGAAACCATATTGTGTGTTTCTCACTTAATGAGAACATTGCATAAGGATTTATTTCTCAGAATATATGTTCATTAAGAGAAACACAATTGTAATTATCTAGATTATTATAATTATATTACCTCATTTTTAAAACGTAAGAGATACTACAACACAAAAGCATAAAAATAATCTCATACTCGGTGTGTTTTTCTAGTTCATATTTTCAATTATGTATTGCATTCATAAGTAGCATAAGAAACTAGAGAAGGGCTGGATATAGTGCAGCAGCACACAACCTGTCTGGAAAGTACAAGGTCCTGAGTTTGATTCCTAGTAAGCGCCCCCAAAAAAGAGAACCAGAGAAAATTCTCTCTAAAAAGTGTACATAATCTGAGAAGTCACACAGTGTCCAAGAAAGATCTTGGTCCTTTGTGTGACCAAATGAAGATATATTATCTGCTTTACATATTTTGTTTTATCTATGTTATTATTAAATGCACCTATGATACTTTATTTTTTAATCATTTGTTTTTAATGATGCCATTGTAAGAAAATAAAATATTTAAATTCATTTTATTAGACTGCACCATATGAACCTGAAAATATTAGACCATTTTCTGCCTACTTATCTAGCAATGTATATGGTTCATCTAATTATTTTACAATTTCTGTTGCTATAATTTATAATGACATTTTAGAGAGATACCACTACTGTCAGATACCATACTACCTTATGTAATTCATAGCTGCAAACTTTCTTCTACATGGGTCTGTTCAACTTCTTATTTTTATCATATAATTTTAATAGTTTCCATAAACATTTTGCCTGTATACACTTACTGATAGGCTTGATTTATAAGCCTTACCTTTTTGATATTTTCTGTAATGACAGAAATACCACAGAGCTATCTACATATGCAAAGAGTTTCCAATCTCAGCCCTATTGACATTTAGGACTGATTAATTCTTTGTTGGAGGAAGCTGTCTGCTAAACTGCAGAATGTTTAGTAGCGTCACTGACTTCTACCTACTAGATTCCAACATTATACCATAGTCTTCTACCCTCAGACATGACAATCAAAAATGTTTCTGAGCATTAACAACATAAGCAGGGGTAAGGGGATGGAACAAACTCATCCATGGTTAAGAACCATTGATATAAATGGAAGAAAAAAATACACAATTATAGGTGAAAAACACTTAAAATTATATTAGTATCAAGCACAGATTTTTTAAATGGTGAAAATGTACCTTACCTTCTTAGAGTTTTACTTTCAAGAGAAAAGTTTGGGTGCAATTAAAGTATCATAATGGGCATACAATAAGACTTTAAGATTTGCAAAAACCAGATTAACCAAATGTTAGAAGAAAAAAAACCAAATGATGAAAAGTAATTTATCCACATCCAATGAAAATTCAGTTTCTCCCTAATACTCAAGGTTTACACAAATCATATTTATTTCTACAAAGAAGCAGAATTTAAACAAAGATGACACAATTACTGGGAGAATCTAACTCATCAGATGTTAAAATTTTGTTTTAAAATGTTAAAGTTGGTAAAATTGCTGAAGCTAAAAAAAATACTCATTCTTAGCTTGACTCTGCACAATGTTAATTGGCCATTTTATGGGTAGACTACGGGCAAAATTGGAGGTATTTTTGAGGGCAGAAAGTCACAAATTGGACAGTCTCTCCAAATAGCAGCATTTTTACAAAGTACTGCTGACACAGTTTCATGAACTTTGATAAAGAGCATATCATTCTTGAAATTCCATCTGGCTGGTAATCTCTAACAATGATTTCTGCCAATACAATGCTACGTTGTCATCTGCCACCCACTGACATGGTTACTGGTGCTTCCAAGGCAGGTACACTGAGGAGTCTGACTTCTTGCTTATGGAAAAAAGAACCAGGAACAATTAGAGATAAACCATGGCAGTCCATGAGCTTTTATCTTTGGCATGTCCTGGATCCAAAAAGTGAATATTTACAGGGCAGAGCATATTGGAATTTTGGAACTGAGATGAAATCAAGAGTTAGAGGTAGGGAAGAGATAGGAGCTGAAATTGTTTAACAGACCTCAAAGAGGAATGATGAATATAAATGGTAGACTTCTAGGCTTATGAAACTGGAAACCACTTGAGTGGCTTTGAAACTATGGCTTACAATTGAAAAGGGGTCCTGAAGTTCATTTAGTGTATTGTGCCTGGCATTCCCATTATTTCAGCATAATGTTATGTGTTACTATTGCTTGGTGATGTTGTTTGTATATACACGAACACATGCGTATACAATCTAAGGGATGAGTATGCTATAAAAATTTCATCATGTAGGCTGGCATTAAAATGGTTGGAAACCACAATGAGGAATTAATATAGATGCTTCTCTCCTAATTCACTTTTTATTATTCATTATAATTCAATTTCATTTTTAACATAGGTGGTTTGTACTGTGTGGGTTGAATAACCAGACTTATCTTATGATTGAAAAGTGCCTTTTCTTATTCAGCTACTTAGCCTGAAACTGTGCAACTGGATCCATGTTTGAGAAAGCAAGAGAGTGAGGGGGCAAGGTGTATGTAGTTCAGTATGCTAAGAATGTGCCAACCTGGTGACAGTGCAGAAGTGTCATCTCTGTGTTCAGAGAAGTACATCACTATCAACAGGAATAAATTAAAGCACTTTGTAAACTCAAAGATGCTGGATATGTACTAGGGAAGGAAAATACAGAGAATATATTCTCTTCTCTTGAGAAATGTAACATTTAATAAGAAATGCAGCAATTATCCTGTTGGTTGTGGTGCTATTTAATGAGAAGAATTACTGAATATTATCTGAGTGCTTAGGTGGGATATCTATCTCCCAAAAGCTTTTAAGTCTATTTTTCAAAATATTCTTCTGTCTAATAGAAATTATAAGAAAGCTTTGAGCCAAGACAGGATTTTGTTCTTATGAATTAGTTGACCACTACCTATTAACTTTGTCATCTGTACTGTTATTTGGTTCCTGACAAAGTTCTAAGACAAATGCAGTTCCCTCTGGTCCTAGTTAACTCATTTCTATTTTCTAGTGATTATGAACTTTCACTGCATTGCAAAAGGGTGACACTGGTCAAGGTGTGATCTGTGGTTCACAGGTACAAGGGTAGCAAGAAATAAAATTGTCCTTCCACCGGGGACCAGTGTCTTCTTTTTAAAACCACCTCTTTAATAATGCATATTTATATTTTTAAATGATACCTACAGAAATTGAAAGCTTCAGTCATCCTTGGATCACCACAGATGCTTATGTGTTTATCTCTGTGTTATTGAAAATTTGTTATTATCCATAAAATATAGTGTAATCCTTTACTTACAAAATCAGTCAACACCAAGGAGGTTCAAATACTGTACTCCTATTAATTTTACTATGGTGAATACTAATAATGATCAGGACCAAGAAAATCATCAAAAGCAAAATGAATTTCTAAACCATAAAATGAAGTCTTATATATAGTGAGCACTTTATTCTTTAAAAAATAATTTAGCCATATAACTTACAAAATAAGTAGCAGTATTTAAATTCTCAAGAAATGAACAACCCAAATCCCAGGGAATATGAAAACACAAGTAGACTGTAGTAAAGCCAAATCTATTATTAATGAGATGATAAATGTATTTGAAAGTACTTTCTTGAACACTGAAATGTTGTATAAATATAGTACAATCCTGTTCTACTTCCATTTTAATAATTATGAATATGGTAATATTTAATGAGAATAAAAGCTAACATTAGTTGACCACTTGCCATGTGCTAATTACTTGATTTAATCCTAGCAATGATATTAGGAAAATATTCATATTTTCCCTAATTTTACAAGTAAGAAAACTGATTAGGCCCCATGTCACACAACTTGGAAACAGTAGAACTAAGATTCCTGCTGGTCTCCGGATGTTGTCTACTAAAGCCCATTTGTGTACATTCATATCCCTGTTCATTTCACATGCATATTTTCAAAGGATAAAATTAAAAGGTTATTATTTAAATTTTCAAGCAGAAAAAGTAGTACAATGAAACTCTCCTTTTACACACTTATGTTCAAACAAGTTATCAAATTTTTGCCACAATTGCTGTCCATTTTTAATTTTTTTCTATGTTTAAAAAAATTACTAGCATCATTCCATCTCCTCCAAATACATTCTTCTACATGTGTTTTTTAAAAATAGGGGAGTACCCTCCTACACAACCACAATATCATGGGCACATTTAGCAAGATGAGCATCTACTAGTTATTCAGTTTTTCTTGAGTTTCTTTTTAGTGGTTGAATTGTTTCACTCTGAATCAAAAGAAAGTCACCTTCACCTCATGTTGGTTGTTTCTTTCAATCTCCCTTGATCTAGAGATGCTCCTCTAATGGCTCCATTAGGTTGTTAAGAAACTGAGCCACTTGTCCTGTGGCAAATCCGCCAGGTGAGATGGTTTTCCTGTGTGTAAACAGCATCATCAATCTTGACTTTCTTTATGTTCTGCATTGTTTTGAGGATTTATTAAACATAAAAGAGTGGAGGTATTTTTGTTCTACATTTTCGACAAGATTCCATAAGAGGTTCAGGATATACTAAAATACTTATTTATAATTCAGGGAAAATTGTGCCTGGTTGTTTCACTTGCAAATACCTAAAGTTGGATTAGTGTGTTAAGCTATAACAACATAATCTTTTTGTTATAAAAGTTTCTTGTCAACTTTTGTTAAATATTTTCATTTACAGTGGTAATCATTCCCTGAATCAGCTATGGCTTAGGTTTTTCAAATAAATAATCATTATCCAACTCTATCTTTCTTTCAACATCTATTGACTGGATATGTCCAGGACTGGTGGTGTGAGTTTGTAATCCCATCACTTGGGAGGCTGAGGCAGAAGGATTGCTCAAGTTCAAGGCCAGCTTGGGATAGATGGTGAATTCAAGGCAGATTGAACTACACAGTGAGACCCTGTGTTCAAAAAAAATATTCCTCAACAACAAGAAATCTAACTGTAAGTGGCACTCTGCTCGTTTCTTAGTATCAAAGTTTTTTAATTTTCTCGTTTCTTCATTTTTGCGTCATTATGAATTCATGGATTTTCATATTTTTCTGTGTTCATTCACTTTGCCCAAGGAAGCTTCTTCAGGTTGGTGCCACCTTCCCTCGGGCACAACCCATTAATTGCCAAGAGTTCTTTGGCTGTCTAGAAAACACAGTAACAGGCTCTTCATGTACATTTATTCCCTGGTTGTAAAACATAGTCATTTCTCAAGAAATCCGGCTACTTTTAGACTTAAAGGATATTAAATAAGTGCAGTCATTTTATAAATATTTTATAATTTGCAATATGCTTTATCTAATCTAGTAAAATTCCTATCTTATTCTAACACAATAGCACATTAAGGTTGGAAGTATATGCATAATTCCTTTAAAACAGCTTTTTTTTTTTTTTTTTTTTTTGGATGGGGGACAGAACAGAGTCTCTCTGTGTAGTTCAGGTTGGCCTTGAACTGAGCGATCCTCCTGTCTCAACCTCCTGAGTGCTGGAATTCCAGGTGTGTATCACCATCCCTGGCCTAGAATAACTTTCATTTTATTAACTTCTATTTTAAACTTTTTCCAGGTTAGTACTCTAATTTCCTATTAATTTTCATATCTGAAATAGACCTCTTGTTAGATAAGGAGGAAGTTGAGGATGAGAACTTGTCTTATGATAGCAATTAAACTAAAATAGTTTCCAGATACCAATAAATACCATAGTTTCCTTGGTGACTTCCTAAGATATGACATATTTACATTAAAACAAAAGACTTTCTTTAAATATTAGATTTAGCCTGTATTAGAAGTTACTTTCCTATATTAGGCTGTAAAGAGACTGAATCCTTTGAGTTTTACAAAAGACACACAGACATATTTTATTTTTAACACTCAATTTCTTTTTCAAAGAGTATTGAGGTAAAGGCTTTGCAATACCTGTGTCACCCATACTTTCTTTTCTTCCTTTTTTTTCTTCTGATTTTCATTTTGTTGTTGTTGTAAGGAACTTCATGGCTTCATCTCTTTGGTCTGTAGTTTTTAGTGGACAAGAAGTTCCAGCAGTTGAAAGTGAGTGCAGCTGAATTCTCTAGCAACATAAACTGCTCCCATTTTCTCAGTCATTTGCCGAACTCTCCTTCCTGTAGAGGAAATATTAGAGGAAACTATGACTTCAGAAATTATCCATTATTTTTCCTGTGAGAAGAGTGAAAAAAGCTATCTTTGTTTTCTCAGAACCCATGCACTTTACTAACTGTTGAAGTCTCACTGAACTCCTTATCTTTTTATTAACCAGGGTCTTTATTTCAGAGCTTGTTTATGTTTGTTTTGGAGTAAGCAGTACTTATGCCTTTGTTTACAAAGCAACAATGTCTAAAAAAATATTTACAGAACAAGAATTAAGTCTTCCTTGCCAGAAGCGAGTACAATAGCCAGTTTGCTCTGTATTCCTTCAGATTGAAATGCAATTACCTTGAATATGAGTTGGAAATGGTTACTTAATTCTATCTTACAATTTGGAGAGAAGTAAAGGGTGGAAATAATTAATTCTTTGGGCAAAGCTCCAAGTGAATTTAGTAAGAATTCCGTAAACTCAATTATGTGTATTGGAAAATTATTTTTCTATCGTACATTTATATCTAAAACCTAAGTATATTGATTTATAGAAGTCAAACATAAAACATACTTATCAAGGTGCAATCTATAACATCTTTTTAAAGATTATTAGTATTATTATTTTATGTGGTAACAGAAAATCCAAACAGTACAGTAAAATATAATAAAGAAAACAAAAACTTGTTCTATGTCTTACCATCAAATAATCCTCAACAGAAAGTATGAAGGTCTTTTAGTTAAAATATGATTTCCTGGCTTTAAAATATCAACCATTGTTCTATAATATTTATTTGACCACAGTGCATATTCTTACCTGTTGAAATCATAGAGGGTCCTAGAAAAAAATCCCATCAACTTAAACCTAAAATGGAGGTATTTTGCCATTTCATTCTTTCTCTATAGTTTCCATGGAAACCAAATGGCTATGACAATAAGAGGAAGGGAAAACGATGACTGCTTTCAGAGACAAAAATGATTATAAGGCTAAATACTTGGGATTAGAAGGCACTTAAAATTAATAGAATTAATTTTTGGACTCTTTTACTAGTAAATAAAAAACTGAAATTTGTGTTTAACAAATGATGTATAAAATAATAAGGCTAACGTTTTCTGAAAAGTTTCCATTTATGTGGTCTTTATCTACACCTTTAGCAATATAAAGCTTAAGTGGAACAGCATTTAATTAATGGAACTCAACATAGATAATAGAAAACAAATTGCAATTGAGTTTATTGACGATATTAGAGCATAGTAAAAAATTATATCCAGGTAATAATGTTTTCACTTTCAAAGTGAAATATGACCGTCCTGAAGTATCAGCTATTGAAGTATAAAACAGAACCTTTCATTATCTGAGATGACTAGTGTGAAATAATTAGAGGGGCTACCTGATCAGTTTCCCCACAATGACACTTGTCATAACGAATAGCAAGTGGGTCTTATCTACTTCAAATTAAATTTAAGAAAACTGTTATAGACACATCAGTTTAATGAGTCAGAAATATTTTACCAAAATGACTGTTTAGGTGGTTTTGGTTTTGTAATGACAAAGAAATAGATCATACCATTTGGGACATTGTTACTTTTTGACCTAACAACTATTATCAATGCATTAATAAGAGACATATATGTAAAATACATCTAGTATCCAAACAATTCAAAGTGGAGCTTTTTGTAATGCTTCCACTTTTTCAGTTTTGCTTGTTTCATTTCTCTTTAGCTCAACTCTGTTCATAAGATTTTAAAGTTTATTTTGTTTGGAAGACATTTGGCACCCACATGAAGGTCTTGCTTTTTAGTAAAGCTACCTGGTTTATAGATTCATCAGCCAGATGCGTCTACAATGAGCAGACATGAGATATTACCAAATATTCCCATGGTGGTCCTCTTGATATTATGACTTGAATCTTTTTTCTAAGTTGTACAACTGGAATTGGCTGGGGACCCAGATCTCTTCTACATTTCTCATTTCACTTTCACTCTGTAGATGCAGTAGGACTTGATCAGGGTGTGCTGATTCTGGGAAGATTCTAATACATTAATACGTCAACATTTTTCATTTTACTTTATTGACCACTTAGAAATAATATCCCACATGTCTAAGCCCTTTCCTATTGGCTACTAATTTCAGAATGTCTGAGTGACTGAGTAATTTCAAATAAATATATTTGAAATTAGATTAATTACAACATTATGGTTTAATTATTATAATAGAATTGTCAAAAAACTGTTAATTACTTGACTATTTGTCAGTACCATTGTGTTTTAACATATAGGCCCTAAGTTGAGTCTAGGGAAAGGTTATGGTCATGATTTTTATGTTTCAAGTACAACCTAAAGAGAAAATGGAAATTGATTTAAAGTGTGGTATACATAATGGTAATTTAACAAGTGAGAAGATATTGAGATGATCTTGGTTAAGTCTTGTCTTTGTGGCTGTCTTAATTACCTAAAAGATGTTTTCAACAAATCTGTAATTCGAAACAGAGGTGTTATTCCCTGGAATGTACTGAAAATATCTGAAAAGGGAAGAAAGCAAAAATGGAGCAAGTTGGAGGAAAATTAATTAAAACATAAATTAGAAAAATAAGATTCACCAGCTTGCAGAGTAGTCATCTGAAAACCCATTTATTTACCAACAAGGAAAGATACTCGTTTTGATTTTATGGAAGCAGGAGGTTTGGGAATTGTCTAACGAGACTCGAGGGTGCGAGTCAACTAGGAAATTAGCAGTGAACTTGCTAATGTGACATTGTACTGAAGCAGAAAGAGGGCTGGTTTATTAGGCATTTGGAGGCAGACTGATTCAGTTAGAAATAAGTGATAATAGGCGTAAAACTTCCTAGTGTAAAAACATTTTTAAAACAATTTATACAACTGAATCCATGCTTCAGAATCTCTTTGAAATAATTTATTATAATATCATTGTCTTGAATAAATCCACTATGATATTTTTATGATATATATATTAATTGAATAGCAAACATATCCAAAGAATTTTTCCATCGCATTAATAGAACTGTATCTCTAAGCACATATCCACATTAGACAGTAATTTTTTCAGGCAGTAAAAATAATAGAAAAAATAGCAGTAACAAATATGATGGAGGTGTTTCGTTTGTACAGTTATATTAGGAGTACACTTTGAAAATTTTCATTTGATAAATGAGGAAGCATAGGTAGCATTGTTAAGCAATTTTTGCTAATTGCACAGCTAACGAGTGAAAATAGTCCAGTGTAAAGAAGTCTGCAAGTGAGAGAATGGTCATTATCAAAGATTAATTATTTAATTCCTAGATCCAGAAAAAAGGCATTGCTTATCCTTTACCAACAATAGCATGAAAACAATTTTTGTGTGTTTAGTTCATTATCTCTGAATCTCCCATTAGAGCCATAGGACAAAATACTGGAAGAAGGTTCCAAAGATTTTCTTTCAGTTGGCATTTGTCTTATTTTGCTTTTTTGCTGTTATTTTTGAAGGATGGAATAGAGAAAGGATTAAATATTTATAAGCTCTTAAAACAATTCCATTTCTAGGCATCAATAGAGTCACTTTTATAAAGGGGAAATCGCCTGTGTAGAAATTTGATGTACACAAATTTTATTCGGTATGTTATAGTCTTAGAAGAGACTTTACCAGGAACAGTTATTATCAGTTGTATTAATATTTAAACATTGTGTTCTACAAATGGAATGATAAACTGAAAAAAGGACGGTGCTTTCTTTGGTAGAGCTGTGGACATAGTGACTCGAGAGCAAAAACATTGGAACAGATTGGAAACTATGAACACCTCCAGTTCTTGGGCAATCACCTGGGAACGGACAGTGTCTCAGTCAGAGGTCAGCAGTTGGAAGCCACAGAAAGGTCTCAAGTCTTTCTTGCTTCTCTTCTGGGAAATTTGATCCTTCGCAAAGCAGGATCATTCTGTGTTGTTATTATTGTTAATTTAAGAGAAGAGCTGTGTCGCCAGCTTCCCATATATAAGAATTAAAATAGTCCAATCATGATCGCAATACCTTTCATTTGAAAAGTTTTCATAAATCATTCTAGGAGTGTTATAAATGTGGTACAATTATATAAGAGCTTTGCATTAAACATTTTAGTTATTAAACCTCCAAAGCCTTAACATTAATTACATTTCCCTAAATTTTATATTTCTCTTTCCCCAAGCCCCAAGGTATAAAATCACATGCAATTTTTGAAACTTCATGCTGTTTTGAAAATAATTTCTAGGTTGGTTAGAACATTCAGATTTTTTTATGTATTTCCTAGTCGAGTTAAATAATCAGTGTTACAGCTTTCAGAATGCTAAACTGAAACTTGGTTCATGAAATGATCTCCAGTGATACAAAGGAGTTGGATTCTCGCTTCCCACTTGTGAAGCACACATTCCACCCTAGCGTGAGATATGAGCTCGTGTTGGACTTTAACTGTAGCTGGATAAAAATAAGTAAACATGTCAACTGAGGACAAAGTGGTACAAAGCAATTGTACTGCTCATTGTCTCAGAGCATGCTTTGGAGTAATCTGAGAGAAATAAACAGAAGAGAAACATTTACACATAGCAAATGTTGTGGACTGTGAAAATTATACAAAAAGCTTTATCTTAAAAGAAATGTTTCCAAGCACAAGTCATCACGCTGGATTTCAAAGGTCAATATGGGTAAGACAGCCAGGCGTTGACTCTGGCTGTTTGCTTCGCTCAGACATGGCATGACTTGGTTAGTCCATTTGAAAACTCTGTCTCCCGCACTACCAGAGTGGTCACCAGGCTCTGTATGTTAGACTCACAAAGCATTAGAGTTAGAAGAGAGCGGAAGAAAAAGCTCTTAGTTACTCTGGAGCTGTGAACTTGGCCACTTTAAAACTAGCTTTTTGGAAACTAGAGAAATGTATCTTTTGTGTGTTGCTGCAGTGATTGATGGTATATAGAACTAATATAAAAGCTTCCTACTGCAGTTAACAGGTACTCTGAAATACCTAACATACCTTCGCTGGTCACTAGGGTACTGTTAGAGCAGCAAAACAGTTGATTTACAAGATGATGCACAGATGAAAGTCTCAGAGACTCTTTTTACTCACTAGCGAACCATTACCTGCTTTATTTCATTACTCATGACAGTTAATCTTTGCATTTGATTCTTTTCACATAACCATGACAGGAGAAAAACAGTGTTGAAAATACTCTGTTTATTATGTTTTGTCTAATGTCTTTCTGTGACTCAACTACTTTATTGTTTTCCAGACAGATACACATTAAAATGTGAACATATGTACTGTACAACTTTTAGGCAATGAATTTAAAAACTGCATTTCTTAAGGGTATAATTACTTGACTTAATTGACATACAGTTTGATAAATATTTGTTCTGTGGACAAGAAATCATTTGTTTGAAGATTTCAGTGGTGACTGATGGATACAGTTTTATGACTTAGCATTCCAAAATTGAGCCAAAGGAATTGTGTTTACAATGCTATACACAGTGTAATCTAACTGAACAGAAAGGAAAAATAATAGCTTTGTAATATCTGATAATGAGTTTAAGAAAGAACAGTGAGCAAATGCAATCATGAAATCTTTAATAACTAGAATGATGTTAAAAATTGCAGTTGAGATATTGTTCTTATGATGATATGACGAGTTATTAGTGACTGGGTGAATTAAAATGAGAGACATTTGTTTTCTCCCAGTTCTGTAGCTCAGAAACCCTCAGTGTTATCACTGGGCCCAATCAAAGCATATCAAGACAGTGGTGGCTCTAGAGTTTCTGAAGGAAAATCCACTTTACTTTTGCAGTCCTTGGGTTTTAGCTACCTCACTTCAGTCTTACCTCTCTTTCCATTTCCTAATGATGGATTATAAAACACACAGACTGTGACGTCTGGGATCATGTTATAACATGACGATGAGCCTTCTTGTGGAAGCACTTCTGTGGAGCACACACACTCTTTCCCTGTCGTATTCATCACATATGCATGCTATGGAAAATGTTTTACATAAGCCTGCAGCACATATAGCTGCATATTTAGACAGCTGAGTTCATCTTTAAATCAGCAGTGCCAACTCTGCCTCTGAGAAACTTCAGCAAATCCACTGCCACTCAGAGCTAACACTAAGACACTTAGACAACATTAGTGTTCTACTGGGAGTTTCAACTAACCTTGTGTCCATTAAGGGAAAGGAAATTGCAGAAAGATGATCTTTAAAGGCAAAGCAAGTGAAGTGGCAAATTATTCCTGCCCTACAGGCAATATTTTTTTTCTGTTTGATCAAGAAATATCAGCTGTATTTGTCCTGTTTTATTATTATTTTATAACATATATTCTAAATAATTTATATTGCATATGTTTATGCATGCATGTCTAATGAAGCATGACTATAGCTCAATCACTCATTTTGTGGTTAAATCATGAGCCTTACTTCAAAGAAGTAGTCTGATACAAGTCTTTAGTTAATTAGAAGAATTAAAAGTTTATTTCTGAATGTTACTGTTTTATTTTCATTCACAATTTTCAATAATACAGAAAATCTGCTTTAGAAAGGATGAATTCACAATTTTCTAACTATGCTATACTTGGGGAAAATAACTAACTAGATAAAAAAAAAGTGTTGACCAAAAGCCATCAACCAAGTGGGTGATGCAGAGGATTAGCGTTCCCAAACTGTTTGGTAAAAAGCTTGATGATCATCAATACACGCAGGCACTGAAAGCCCAGCCGACTCTGCTACTGTAGCATAGGAAAAGCTATAGGCAATATACTGGCGATGGAGAGAGCTGAGTCCCAGTGAAACTTGTCTTTGCAGCCTGAAACTTGATTTTTGTGTAATTTTCATTGTTACAAAGTATTACACTTCCTTACAAAAAATCAATCCATTTAATGATGGAAAAATCATTCAGAACTCACTGATAAACGCAAAACACACACCTAGCCTAGGTTTGGCCTGAAAGCTGTAGGTTACTAATCCCCACTCCAAAATATTATAGAACTCTTTTAGTATGAAATACAGTTTTTCCCCAGGAAACTACTGAGGCAAGGAGGAGAGAACTGGGAAGAATAAAACGGTTTTAGAACTGTTTTCAAGAGCAAGTTTTTGCTCTTGATCAATGTTTTCCAGAAGTCATAATCACTCCACTCAGATTTCATCTAAAACTGAAATTGTGATTTTCCACAAACCCATTTCTCCCCTAATCTTCCTTGTATCATTAAATAGCGGCCCCATCCTTTTCCTTCTCCCTTACTCCCACTTCCCATCTCTCGGTAGATTCCTGTGTCTCCCAGGCCCCTCTTCTCACCGCAGCCACTCTGCCCCGTCATCCTCTCTCACTGGAACACTTCCCACTCAGCTTCCCACCCCGACCCTCTCCTTTCCTGGGGGTCCCTGCTCACCAAAGCATCTTGGGTGACTTTGTAAATCAGAAAGGAGATGAAATAATGCATATTGGCAACACTCATGGGCAAGTCAACTAAACACTTTAAGACTCAATTTCCTCTCTTGTAAATGGAAAGAGTAATTATCCATGCTTCTATGGTTTGATGAGAAGATTAAGTGGTGAATGGTGTTAAGCATTACTAAGCTGCCTATTGCACAATCCCTATTTAATGAACTAGTGTTCATTAAGTATAGTGACTATCTTCATCATCACTGACACTTCCTTAGTTAATAACGATTGCAGTTAGAATAAAATCAAAATGTCTCACCTTCTGGGCTAGCGTAATGTACCTGCCTCTCCGCTGCCCTGTGTTTGGAGGTTGTGGTGTGTCTACCACCATGGCTGTTTAGTCCTGTGTGTTCTTCAAACTCTTCAGGAGCATCATAGCTGATCCCCACACGCTTCCAGCAACCAGACCCCCAGCCTCATTGCTGTATGTGCAGAAAAATCTTCCCTGACAAATCATTTTAAATTTTTCCCAAGCCATTCATACCCACTCAATCACAGAAGTCTGCCTCTATATAACAGTTCCCATGGTGGATTATTTGTTTGTGAATTCACCTGTCTTCTAAATTCTTATTAGAACATAAAGTTAGGAGTAACAAACATGTTGCCTCTTTCACTACTTTTTGCAAACAGTGGCCTTCAATAAACATTAATTGAAGGAAATAAACAGAAATCAAACCTTAGAGTTACCTGCCAGTTTCACGTGAACTCAGACGCATTGTTTTAAATTCAGCATACTTAGGAGGTCAGTCAGCAGGCTCGCTCATTTTTTTTGTCTATAGAGCAAAATTCTACCAGGTATTTTCTCAGGCCTATGAAAACTAAAGAGAATCCAAAAATTTTGACAATTGCTTTTAAGAAATTTATAACATAGTTGGTTAAACTGTCATTTAAGACTATATATATATATATATATATATATATATATTCAAAAAAGTGTATCTGTTTTCTTCAGGTTTAAGTTTTAACTTCCTTTTTTCATCCAAGCATCATATACAACAGTAGATCTAACTGACATCATCAGTTATTCAATAAACATTGATTATGTGCTAGGTACTGTATTAAAGCTGAAATTTCATTTGGATTTCTTTTGTCTTCTGTTTCACTTGAAAATTCCACTGTGATTTCCTTTTCCTTCTATATTTCACTTTTAGAAGGAAACTGCAATATTACCAAAGACTGTTATTGGTGGTTCTGCCTTTTAAAGTTTTCAGGGTTTTTTGGATCGATACACATATATCATGTTCTGATTCACTTTCTCTCTAAACTGTGTTCCTCATAGGAATGCGTGCTGACCTCTCCTCCCCCACTGAAAATTCTTTAATCCAACAGCAATTTCACTTTACACAGTATGCTTAGCAAGTCCAGGAAATATATAGACAGAAGTTAGAAAAGATTTTCAAAACTGGTTTATTGAAAAATATATATATGTCTCTCTTTAAAGGCTTAAATTTCCATGATCTGAACACGAGCTCTCTAGATAACTATGTCCTCTACCATTCACATGACTGATTTAAGCCTATGTGATAACCAGTGGTCAGGGTATAGGCTGTGCTTGCAAGTTCAACCCTCAGTTGTTATTTATTTCCACTTAAGAACTGTGCTTGCATTTAGAAATTACAACCAGTTGGGCACAGTAGAAAGTCACACCTCACTGAGCCGTGCAAACAGTGGCCTTTGATAAGCATTCATGCAAAGACACAAAGAATAGTTAAGCCTCAGAGATACTTGTCAATGTCCTGTGAAGTTAGATGCATTCTTTTAAATTTAGCATGGTCTAGGTGACCAATAGAAAGACTTGCACAATAGAAAGTTTATTCAGCGATTGACAAGCTTCTACTGGATTATCTTTATTACAAATGAGAATAATAGCTTAAACTTCTGAAAGTAGTATAAAAACACAGAAAAATATGTAGCCTGTTAAGAAAATAACCAATAATTTGTTGGTGAAGGAATATGAATGTAAAGAACTTTGCTGGGGAAATTGGAAAACACAAATGCACTTGTGCGCTATACCAATAACTGACAGATCTCTGGCAGTTGTGCTCCACTGGAGAAAGTATTTAAGGCTCAAAACCAGAAAATATTGTAAGAAAAGGTCTTCATAAGGCTCATAGTTCTAAAATTAAAAGACTTCATTTCCACCTACCTGAACATTCACAGTGTATTTTAACTCTAACGTTTGTGTTGGGCCTGTAACTACCAGTCTCCTTCCCACCTGTACCACTGGTTTAACCACTTTCACACATTTTAGCATCTCTAAGTGGGACTTTTTTTCCCTGCTCCTTGATAAAAATGACAAGTTAAAAAAAAAATAATATGTGCTTTCTGCTGTCAAACACGCTAGCTTTTCTATCTCTCCATCCACAAGGTAGAAGTCGAGAAAGAGGAGGGAGGGAAAGAGGGAGAGGGGTATATAAGGCAGAACTATCCTTCTTACTTAGATAAAAACTCATGGATTGTTTTCTCTTCAACAGAAGACTTTTCAACTTACTCCAAGTTTTGGCTTCATTTTTTTTTTATTATGTTTTAATTGGATTTTGGTGTGAAACCTCATTTTACTTTGCCTTCTGGTAGAAATTATCTTTCTCAAAGGGATTGTCGCATTTCCTACTAAAAAATTGAGTTTACATTCAGTTAAAACACTAAAAAAAAAAAAAAAAATGAGCAGGAGTTTTGAAATGCGTCCAGAATGACTTTACCTAAGAGCAAGTTAGACATCCTGAGAAAGTTCTGGAACTCTGAAATGGCTGGCCCTTTTAGCCACTGTGTACGTGGATTTTCATACATAAAGCGGTAGATGTTTAAGTCTAAAGTCAGTAAGTTCAAATAGCTAAATATCAATTCAGTTTCTACTATGAACCGTGTGCTCTATAAGATACAAAGAAATGAAAATTTCATTGTAACTCCTTTCATGAGGCTTCATCAGCATTTAACGGCTTTGTGGGTTGAATTGGTCACAGACATTTTCAGATGTTCAGAATATTAGCACACATATGGTCTCATGCTGTTCGGTTAATAATATTTTATCTTTTTAAGAAATTATATTCCTGAAAAGTTCATCCTTCATTTATGATTAGCTCTTCAATATATGGAATCAATACAAAACTTCAGTCTATCTCTGTGCAACTTCAGGTGAGTATTGGTAACCTACACAGGGAAGGGTCTGTTGCAGTACAGTAACCATGTATTTGTAAACTCCTAGCTGGAGCGGTTCAGTTAAGCTGCGCCTGTGGGAAGCGGGAGTGGGTGAAGGAGCCTCCTGGTGGCCTCAAACTAGCAAACTAGCAGTGGCAGCACCTTGCTTTCAGGAGCGGAGTATTTGGGACTGGACGTAAAGTCCGATGCAGCAGTGGCCACAGTGGAAGAGCACATCCTCTGGAGAGCAGAGACAAAGCCTCCAGGTCTTTTGAAGGTTATGGATTCTATATCTGTATAAATATTATATACAACACTTGTAAGTAACACTAAACATAACGAACAAAAGCACGCCTTCTAAATATTTATAAATGCTGTGCCATCCAGAAATTTTAAAAGGAAATACGACCATACATTTAAAACATATTTGCAAGAAACATCTTTATAGAAAGTAAAATTTGCATGTTTCAAATGTGATGCACCCGTAAGATATGGGATTAGTGTGCTTTTTTTAAAGTTTGATTGGCAAAACAGGACAATCCACATTCACAGATCCCCTCCAAGGTACCAGATCTTCCCACATGTGATTGAAACACAAAAATGAGCACCGCACCCTCTCCCCTCTCTGGGAGCCCTACCCTGCTGGAAAGCGGGTGAATACTTCAGAATACATCCTGACACCCAATAGTGTAACAGCGGGGAAGAGGAGGTAATAGTGCCTGGAGAATAGAAAGGAGGCAAAGTGATAGGATTCGGGATGCTCCTTTAAGGGTAAACCTTGGCTTCATACTTCTCCTTTCGAGGAAAATCCAGGGCTTCATGAGTGCGCACACTGAACGGTCCATGCTAGGGCAGATCTGATGCATGGCTTTGAAGTCACATCGACAGTGACTTGTAAAGAGACACTGCCTTTCACTAGCACTCAGTTTCCTTGCCTATAATTTGGATATAACATACAGAAACACACCCATGTGCATGCACACACATACACACACACACACACCCCTCACAGTTTGGGAGAACTTTAAAGTAAAAACTTTTGTGCAGCAGCCAGCATGCAATAAGTACAATTCACGCTAGAAATTATCCTTCTTTGCTATAAACATAGTAGCTAAAGTTACACAAAGAGGAGATCTAGGAATTCATAAGAAGTCTCAGGACTCAAGCATGAAATTTGAATAGGGAGACCATGAACAGATAGGGTGTACTGCAGATAGCCTTTAATGTCCTCCCCCAAAAGGGCTGCAACTCAGTTTGTGTAGTGAAGAAAACATTCAGCTTTTGGGCAGTCAGCTCACATGCCACGTGTGTTAGAAAATTCACTCTAGAAATAATAGGGAGAACTTATGGGTCAGGAGGCAAATCAGAATGCATTTCACTGAGGCAACCAGTTCTGCCACGGAAACTGGCACAGTTTGTGTAATTTGTGAATCATTTTTGAATATTAGCTTTGTAGTTATATATTTCTTTTACTATGCATTTCAAGAGTTTCTACATTAATTTAATGAATTCTTGTCTTAAGACACTAATAACATTTTATGTGAAAACTATGTCATTGTAAATATAAAAGGTTATATTGAAGCCAGGCATGTCAGGCATGCCTATCTAATACATGAGAAGCTAAGGCAGAGGGATTTATGTGAGTCTGAGGCCACTTGGGCTGAATAGTGAGTTCAAGACCAGCCCAAACTACACAGCAAGAGCCTGCTCAAAAAATACCAAAACACCAAAAAATGTATTGAGGCTGACTTTCAATGTGCTCAGTCACTTAAATAGTTAAAGCAGTAAGGGAATGAAACGACTTCATTTTCTGCATTTCAATTCAGTGCACTTTCTTAAATCTACTCAATTATTTTCTCTCCTCACCATAGGAAGACATCTGGGGTATACACTGGAGATAGTCAGAAGTTCATGTAATTTTCAGAAGAATATAATTTACTTGTGAACATTTTAAGTGATGGATTCGGATAGATAACCTTAAAGTACAAAAGACAGGTACTGAAAGAATATATTAAAAGAGATTTCTGTAATAGCAGGGATAAATTAGAAACATAATTTTTTATATTGCTCCAATTCATGTCGCTGACAAAAAGTATACAGCAAGGAAGCTGTTGAATAACTGTAGATCTAAGAGTGAAAATGTAATCCAGTGTCTAAAGAATATCTTCAAGATGATTATGAATGAAACCCACGCAAAAACCACAGGGAAACTTGGAGGCAAACCTTGTACTCTTCTGCCCTCTAATGGCAGTTTGGAGAATTGACCCGCCTCAGTTCAGTGTAAGTAGCCAAGAAGGGTAAGCCAATGACAGAAGGCTGAAGCAACTTGGGCTGGAGACTGAACACATTTCCTTTCAGTACCTTGTCTTAACTGCAGGCTGAAGAGAGCTAAGTGGCTTTGGAAATTTTCCAGAGAAGTTCCAATAATCCATAAAATTTTGAGTGTAAATGGTCCTGTTAATCATTTTTGAATTCTTAGCACTTTTTCTTCTTCTTCTTTTTTTTTTTTTACCTTGTTTTATTTGATCAGTACGTGTTTGTGGTAAATCATGCATGTATTTGTTGTGAGTAACTGGTCCATGTATGTGTCACATATCTTTTTTTTACATCCCCTTCCACTCCTCATCACCTTGCCTCCATCTCTTAGTCCCTTCCCATCTGGCACTTTTCTAGCAAAGCATTTCCAGGAACAGAAGGAAGCTTGCATTTCCTTCACATGCAGAAACATCATGCTTGCACAGAGCTGGCACGGACCTTCTCACTCTGGGGGAGCTGGTTCTTCAGTCGGCAGGCTCCTGGGTTTCAGGTCCTTTAGGAAACCAGCACAGAGCTAGCAGAATGCCAGAGAAATACGCTCAGGTGGATCTTGCAACACTGTTAAAGTCAAATTACACTAGTAAAGCAGCCTGTGCTATAAAAATGTAGCTGATCATAGAACATACAAAAGAGAAAAGTGTTTACTGATTAAAAGTGAGGCTACTTATTTTCTTATTTATATCTTTCAGTATTAGATATGGCTAATTAGAGCCAGCTCTGCAGAGAACCTTAGGTAGATTTTCACTCCTATTACAGATGTGGCTGAAATTAGAAGTATGCACCGGGCCTAGTGAGTGTAGGTATTTTTTCAGATCACCGTTCAACTCTGTTCTGAGAATGAAATGAATTAAAATGTCCCTAAAATCTCAAACTGACTTTATTTAAATCTAGTCTTCCTTCCATATTTACATGCTAACTCCTAAAGCTCTTCAGCTTTTCCCATGTGATGGCTCCCTCTCTCTGGACAGACGAGTCCTCTTAAGTGAGTTCGAAAGTCACACGGCGAGAAGCACGAGCCTGGAGACTGGGTTTCACTCCCAGAGCGCACACACTTTGTAAATTGTACCCCGTGTGCCATTCCACTTCCTCTCCTCCACAGTGGTGACACAGAGAAACAGCTGTGGTGTGGGAACCTTACAAAGCCATTTTTCTCAAACCACAGGTCATGGAAGGGTGGTTAAGAGGCCCCGTTTCCCCATCGTCCAAAATAGCACCCCGGCTCTTCTGACCTTGCCGCCTTCCACCTCTGGGTGAGAGCCAAGCGAGCAGCGAGTTGATCCGACTTCCTTTTGTTGTATTTATTTTTAACTGGGCAGGAAGAAATACACATCCTGGGAGAGGCCAGCAATTTCTCGAGAGATCTGCTGGGTTACAACATAATAATAACAAAACATAAAATAAAATTTTTAAAAATGTATGTGTCTCTGCATCTATATGAGCCAAGTTCTTTTGGTTACAAGATTAGCATCAAATCACCATCACAGTCTAGGAACTCTAGAAAAATGCAACCCCCGATCTTTATATTTTAATACACCTCATTTCCACCCTGCCTTCAAATCTTGTGGGCTACAAAGGGATACGATTATCCAATATGATATAGTGTGAACAACAAGCGACATTAACCTATGGGTGATGTTAAAGATTAAACAATGTGCTAGGCTTAATAAATACGCTGTCTATTATACTGGAAAGTGGAAAACGGACGCAAGTGTCTGGTGACAAGACGACTGGTGCAAATCCTCTCTGAGGACACTGAGCCTGACCTCTGCGTTGGGGACAGTGCAGAGGTCATTACAAAGGACATTTTAATAGTAGCTGATCATAGCCCTGCTCTTCCTTCTTCCTGTGCTCTGTAATTGAAGTCTGCATGCAGAATGGAATTATCTAGTGGACCTTCATCCCAGTAGTTTCTCTTAGGAAATTTATTGTTTAAAAACATAGGTGAAAGTTGTTTTCATAGAAACAGGATGAACTGGGAATTCGCAGCAGCTGGTACCCAGCAGAGGGGATAGTTTTTCTCCCGGCATGGAGATCACATACACAGGGCCCAGGAGAATGCAGAATCCAATAAATTCGGACCCAGAGAATCAAAAAGATAGTCGGAAGGAGAGGCAGAAATTTTGTAATGTTTTATTCCTGGTTTTTTTTTTTTTAATTTTAGGTATTATCAATCTTTTTATTAAACACAAAAGCATTCAATTGTATAAATAGTTGCAGGACAAAAGAGTTACAGCAACTATGGCAGTATTCTCTTACCCTAAAAAGAAATCTTGCATGGTGGTGCATTCTTGTAATCCCAGCAGTCACTCAGAAGGCTGAGGCAGAAAGATCACCACAAAAAAAAAAAAAAAAAAAAAAAAAAAAAAAAAAAAAAAAATAACTCTCAGTGTCCAAATTGGATATTATTTTATTTTTAAAATTTTAAGACTACACTCAGTAGTCTAAAAAACACTTGAAAGGTGAATTTATGTTTTGCTACCTTCTAAGAATTCAATGAATGAGAAGACTGTTACCATTTCTAGTGCTCTCATAAAATGCACCTCTTTGTTACGAGCCCTCATTAATTACTATTTTAAGCTAAATCCTCAAAGCATAATTTATGCTGATAACTTTATCTTCCTTGTGAAAGATATGAGATAATGTTACCCGGTTTCTGTGTTCAATCAAAATAAAATTTAAGAGAAGTTAAGCTACACACTGAAGGGAAATGATGGTACATCTATTTAAAAGTCAAACAAAACTGGCAAAAACAGAAAAGGAAGAAAGAAGCGTGTCCCTTGGGCACTGCTTTTTGTGCATGTTGAACATCACTCCAAGGACTTCCTCATTTTTACACTCATGCTAGAAGTAAGAAGGTCATCAAACATTTACCCACTAAGATGAATAGTTTTTCAGCTTGGAGGCTTTAGTTACTCATGTGCAACACATTTACAAGCTTATGAGAATTAGAGAAGTCATGGGAAAATAAAACAAAGAAATTAACTGAAAGAATGACAGTGATTTAGCTAATTAGAAAGTTTAATAATGGTATGTTTTGCTTTAAGTTGCAAACTGTCTATGTAAGCATTCGATAATTGTTCTGAGTCTACAATGCCTTGATAATCTAGGATAAAATCGTGCAACACCAATTAGGAAGGAAATAAATATTAATATCAATCCCCAATTCTCTCTGTATGTATTAATTTATTATCCTTCCACTGTACACTGTTTTTTTAGAGTTGCTAACAAACTACTCAACTATTTTCCCCCCCACTTGCTAATGAGCTGCATAATGCCTCAAGTGTCCTATTAGAGAGAAAGAGACCTTTCTGCAGAAGACCCTAAGTAACACCACACTGGCTGAGGAAGGCTTGACTCACTATAAATCAGCTGAAGCACACTCATTCTACTCGTTAATTTTTGCTGATCACTCAAGTGTATGTACCTGTGGGCGCTCAGATCAAAAGGAATACTTCTTCCTCACTTTGCTATGAAATTCTGCACATATTTAAGATTATCCTGCTAAAAGCACTCAAAGTCAAATATGTTATGATACTACAAATGCAAAGGATTGGGAGCAACGCAAAATAAATACATAGGTTGTATTCATTTTTCTAAACTAATGTAAAATCTGAAAGCTTATCTTTGGAGCATGCATCCCAAATCACATATCTTTGTAAGCAAGCAAAACAAAATCCACCTCCCTGAAACCTTTTCAATAAGCACATTAAAAAAAGTAAAAAGAAAAAGTTTCCTTGATGGCAGAACAAAGGAGGTAAGTTTCTGTCTAGCACCCTTGGCCCTCCAGCATGTGACCACAGAGCACCATTCCTGGGCTGCATAAGTTGTTTTACAGAAGATAGGCCTTATTTATAAGCTGATTTCATATTTGGTTTTATTTATTATGATCACAAAAAAACCCCCAACTGAGTCCAGGATGGTAACTCCTTGGTATTAGAATTGTTAAAAGCAGTTCTTGACTGATGCGGCTGTAAATGCTTCCGAAAGCAGATTCAGGCATGATCTCATTGAGTGCACATGTGCCAGACAAATGGCTTTTGGGAATAACATTTTGTCTCCAGGCACTGATTTTACATCTCCTTGACGATGAACTCTTCAGAGAGTCAAAGGGGAGATAGAAATGATACCAGCTTCTCAGTTACATGATGAGCAGTTTCTTAAATTAGCTGTTTGTAGAGATACGTTATGAAGGCAGTTGGTTCTCCTTATCAGGATCAAATTCAACTTCCTTGCATGGTCAGAGAGGCTGCATAGAGCTGTTTAACCCTTGACTAGAGTCTAGCTAGGATGTATCCAGGGAACCATTATCTGCATTTTATAGAGGTCCTAAGATGGGAACATTCCAGATGTAGTAAGGACCACCAAAGAGGCCGACAGGGCTGTTCCACAGTACCCAGGAGCACAAGAGGTAGTACTTGGGTGGGAAAGGGACCCAGGCACACAGAGCATGCGTAGGCAGACATAGTAAGAATTTTAATTTTACTGTAAAGACAAAGGAAGCCAGTAAAAAGTCAAAAGGAGAGAAATTTTATGATCTTATTTTTGATTTTAAAGAAGCACTTTGGCCGTGTATAAGACAAAGTGAAACTTTCCTACCATGGAAGCAGGCAGACCAGTGAAGAGGTTCTTACAGTCAGCCAGGTCAGAGCTGAAGGTAGTTTGGAACAGTGGGATAGCGGTGTAGGAAATGAGAAATAATTGGTTGAAAATACGCTTTGAAGGAGATGGACCGTATCTGCAGATGAACAAATTCAGAGAGTAGAAGCAGACCAGTGAATGTGGGCAGGAGCGTGGTTGGGTCTGAGCCCATGAAGGCTGACGTGCAGAAGACAGAGAAAGAATGCCGAGCGAGCTGTGGGGGCTGACGGGTGGCTGGCACTGGCCAGGCCGGAATCCAGAGGTGAGTCTGGGAAGATTTAGAAATATCCACAGCAGTACGGGAAGACACACACATCATCTCTTTCTAGTACTCTCTACAGCATGTGGATTGATCTTCCTTTCTAGATTAATTATCACATTGTCATTGGAAGTGAATTCTGAGCTGGAGAGATGCTAAGGATGTCAACAGAAAATCAGCTGTAACTTAAAGACTGCTTTGTGGAGTTGAATCATCCTTCTCTCTTTAGCCTGAGGAAAAATAGCCCTTACCCATCTTTGGCATGAAATTAAAATTTAGTTTCATTTCTCAGAATGTTGAATGAATGAGTTGATCATAAGCATAAATAGATATGATAAACCTGTTAGTCTTTTTTTTTTATTGTATTTTTGGTGATACTGGGAGTTGAACCTGTTCTCTACCATCCATACACTGAAGTGTCATTTGGTCTCTGCTGACCAAATCAAAGGAAGCCATTTATCTTGGAAAAAAGAAAGTGATTTATTGGAAGGTAGCCTCTGGTAGACGGGCCTTAGCCTCAAATCACTATCTCACAGTGTATGGGTGTGTTAGGTTCTTTACAGCTCTACTCTGGCTTTGATTCCTAGAAAAAGGTACAGGGATGTGACAAAGGATCAGATATGGAGGAGGTGTCACAGACATGTTTCACTTTAACATTACAGTACTCTTTTGTCATGAATGTATTTGGAGGTTTATTTAAGCACATTTCTATTGTGTTTGTTAAATAATTATGAAAGCACAAACAAAATCCAGTTCAAATAATCACAGTTAACAGAATCTAATAATTAAAATTTAATTCTCAATAGAATTATGAGTGGACACATGTATATTTTGGGGAATACTAAGGGAAAGTGGTAGGAGAGAGATGGACATAAAGGTGACGACTGTCCTCAAAGCACATGTAATCTTAGTTGGACATGGTGGCCCATGGCTGTAATTCTAGCACTGGGAGGCAAAGGCAAGAATATCACAAGTTTCAACTCAGGTTCCACAATTTAGGGACTTAGAGAGCCCCTGTCCTAACAAAGAAAAGAACTGATAATGTTAACCATAGATTAAATTGTGTGCAAAAGAAATCCTTAGAGCCTAGTAAACAGTGAAGACCTGTGTTACCGGAGGGGGATTCACAGGGAAACTGCTTTGCAGGTTCTTGGTATTCTCAATGAAAAACTGGTCAAGATACACAGAAAAGACAATGCGGGTAGAGTTTTACTGAAAGTAAAAAAGAATTAGACTGCAGGGCAAGAGTTGAACAGGCTCACAGTGTCCCTTAGAATAAAGGAAAAGGGGTCTTTATTATCCAAAATAGCAGGATTGGCCTCCACTTCTTGCACATGTGGCACTGGGACAGTCATCCTATCATTAACTCACTTGGCCTCATATCAGATGTAAATGAAAGATGAGAAATAGTCTTTTTGTTTAATCGCATCAGTATATAAATGAGGGGTTGGGAATAACATCGTCTGCTTGGTCCCGCAAACAGCCCCAGATTTACATGAAGGACTGAGAACACTGTTTGCTGTGGGCTGGTCCTGTGGCCCATGCTCACAGCGTGTAATCAGGATCATTTCGGGCCCTGTGTTCTGCACATCTTCTCTTCAGGAAACATCTCACTCAGCCTGTTAACTGTGGGATTTTATGACCTTTGACACGTTCAGTTTTGTTAGTGGTTTGATTTGCTCCAGCTCATCTCCTCCCTCAGCTAAGGGTGAGAGAAATACAGAGAGACACACGCAATCTAGAAAGGACGATTTAATAATAAGAGCTGCATGATGAAGTTGGCAAGGTGTGAGTTGGGTAGAAAGAGGGAACTCCATGGTGAGGAAATGGCACGAACTAAAAAAATTGGCACCAAAAGGTGTGTGACTACCTTGGCAACAAAGGATTGATTGATCAATCGACTGGTTAACTGATTTGAAATCATATCCACCCAACTTAATTTATTTTTGGTTCTTTCTTTTTCTTTCAAAATTTGAGCTTTATTTCAAATAAATGGCCCTCTACACTAAATTGGAGTCTTAATTATCTTTATTTTTTAATATTTTCAAGTGATATTTATATATAAATATATTTCTTTTTGGGATTATAATCAATTTATGAATAATAACTATGCTAAATATTTTAAAGTCTCTTCAGTAGAGCCTTCATAGATTATTGCAACTAGTAGATGCTTAATAGATATAATAGATGAATAAGTTCCTGTTGAAATAGTCACGTGCAGGGCTGAAGTACATGACTTACAATGCTTAGTTTTTGCGTTTCATTTATTTTGCTGGTTCTTTTAATTGCACACTGTATGAACCAGTTTCTGTGAACTAATGGAATGATTCTGCAGTAGAAAATTGGATTACAAAACAGAAGTTAAGGAACATTTGTATATTAGTTTCCTAGGATTACAGTAAAAGAATTGCTAAACCGGATGACTTACCACCACAAAATATTATTTGCTTGATTTGTTGGCGGTTAGAAACCTGAAATCAAGGGACTGGCAGCCCTGCTCCCTGTGAGGGCTCCAGCAGTTCCTCCGGGCCTACGCCTGAAGTTTCTGGTAATCCTTGTCCTTCACCCTGTGACTGTGTTACTACAATTTCTGGCAAAATCACCACGAGGCTGTCTCTCCTTTGCATGAGGCTATGTGTTCAAAGAGCCTTCTTTACTGAATTTATTTATTTACTTTTACTCAACACTGGAGATTGAACCCAAGGGCATCCTAGATAAGCACTTTACACAGAGATACATCCCTAGCCCTTTTTAAATTTTAATTTGAGACAGAGTCTCACTAATCTTACCAGACTGACCTCATACTTGTGATCCTCTGGCCTCAGCCTCCTGAGCAGTCAGAGTTATAGATGTGTACCACCCCCCTGGGGCAGATAGGGGCTTCTTATAAGGACACACATGATTTGAGTTAGAGTCAACATAATCCAGTATGAACTCATTTTAACTAATTTCATGTGCAAAATAAGGTCACATTTGTGATTCTGGGGTGAGGGGATAAATTTTACCAATGGTGACATGCTGTTAGTACTCAGACATCATTCAGTTCTGCAAATTGTGCTTACCAAATTCTGAAGATAGCCTGGGAAGATGCTTGCCTCCTGCTAGTTTCACCCTTTTAATCAGGGAAGGTGTGTAATCAATAATCCTGTGGCAGAGCCCTTGTGTGACATCCGATGTCTGGCTATAAAAGCCATTATGGTTTCTACTTTGCATGCTTTGGGCATGACATAGCTCACATATCATGGGGATACTCAAGTTGCATAATGGAGAGGTCCATATAGGAAGCAAATGAGACCTTTTCCCAGCAATTAGCACTAACTTGTTAATCATGTGTCCGCAATCCGGTTATAACTGGTTATGCTTCTCTGGAACACCGGACATGTAGAAATTCAGAGATAATAAATACTTAAAACAGTAAGTTTTTTGAGCTATTAAGTGTTGAGGTAGTTTGTTTTAAAGCATTATATTACTAATTTTAGCTCCTGGGAATGTTGTGCTGCGATAACAAAACCTAAAATGTGAGGGAAATACTATAATAGGAAATATGAAAATTGAAAGGACTTTGAAGAAACTTAGCAGAAGTTTGATGCCCTTCAGGGAGGCTGGCAATGAAGTCTTGCAAAAGAGTGAGGAGAATATAAGGGAACTCATGATATGGTCTCAAAAATTTATAACAACACATTGATCTGTGGTAACATAGACAGTAGAAAGATTTCTAGTGAACTAAGTCAGCTAGCTGAGGAAAGTCTTTCCAAGCAAAATGATGAAGGTGCAGCCTTGTTTCTTCATGCAACTTATGGAAAATGAGATACAGTATGAAAGGACACCCGAACAAGAATATGCCAGGACTTTCTGGTTTCAGTAATCCTCAGCCTCTGTAGGTGGCAAATGATAGTAAAATTAAGTGGCTTCCAAGCAAAAATCAAACCCAGGATGCTGTCAGGAAAACACAATATAAACATAAACTAAAATTATAAATGAGAACTTTTGCTATGACTTTAGGATGTTGTTGCTGAGCAGTTTCCATGAAAAAATAGGGGAAGAAGAGCTAATGTCACAGAGTGTTTTGGGGGGAGTTATTGTCTTACGGAACGAACTCCAATAGGATTCCTTATAGGTTCACAATTTTTAATCGAATTATATTGACTAAACATTACTGGCATGGACTAAAAGAGAATGAGACAGTCCAAAATGAAAAATACTTTGACACTCCAAAATTCTTCAAGCAGAAACAAAACTGAAAAACTATTCCACTTTAAACATGTTCATGAAAAAGGAAGAACAACTAGGAAAGAGGAAATGAAATTCCAGAGAGAATTGTTTTCAGGCCTTTATGGCTAAGTAAGTTACAGCCACGTTTTTTTCTGGCTGGATGTCAAGTTGCTGTTTGGATTATTTTTTTCTCGTTGCTCGGACAAAATACCTGACACCCAAAATGAAGGAAGGCAAGGTTTATTTCGCTCACTGTTTGTGGTGGTTTTAGCCTGCAATCAGCTGGCTCCAAGGCAGGGTGTCATGGCACTGGGGCAGTACTTCAAGGCAGCAGCCAGAGCCAAAGGAGCAAGAACAAGCCTCTTCTCCTCCGTTATAGTGTATGCAGGCCACCCCTCCACCCTCCAGGGAAGATGTAGCACTCACAAAATCTCCTTTGCACAGGATGAGGATATTTACAAAGTAAGAACCCTAGATCCCTGCTGAGTCTCTTAAACTTCTAAACTCAAGCTGACATAGTGTGTCAACCATAGCAGTTGCCGTGGATTAGTCAGTATGTATATAGGGTAGGACTTGGAGACAGAGAAGTTGTCACTTCATTTTCTCTAGCTTCAGATTGAGCGGAACTACACACGATGGGCTGTACTTACAGAACCATCCATGAGAAGTGTTCTCTAACCTGGGTCTGTTTCATATGATGAAATTCTAGGTTTCATTCTGATGATACAGAACAAGACTTTTGGAGGGTTTGGGACACATGGGTGTCCTTTGTACGTGAAAGCAATCTGTATCACCAGGGACCACAGGCTGTACTACAGTAGTTGGCCTAAACCTGGCCTCAGTGCCTCTCTCACCTTGTATTTCTGATCATAGGTGTTCTCATTTCTCACTGAGTTATCATAGCCATCCATGTGACTGACAGAATACTGTGGAAGTGATTGGGGTCTGATTTCTGGGGCTGTGTTACGGTTATATAGGTATTCTCATAGTTACTTTGCTGTTGCTGGGGCAAAATACTTGATGTAAGTTAAAGGAGGAGAAGTTTATTTTGATTCACAGTTTGTAGAGGTTTACAGTCCACCATTGGCTGCCTGCAAGGCAAGGCAGTATGGCAAAGGGCCATGGCAAAGAAGAAAGAGCTAAAGGTGTGGCAGGCAGGAAGCAGAGTGAGCCGTCAAGAGGTGAAAAGGGATGTATGTATCCAGGCCACACTCACAGCAGTCCACACGTCCCGTCAGTCTTCACCTCCCAGAATCACACATCAGTGGACTAACCCAGTATTACACAATCACAGTCCACAAAAGACCCATGTAACGAGTATCTGAGGCTTTGGGGGAACATGGAGATATTAGCCATAACAAGTGTTATGTCTTGTATCTTCCTCCCTGAATTGCTTGTTACTTGTTTGTTTATTTATTTAGTTATTTTGAATGGGCACACCAAACACCGTAGCATGAGGACATACAGGAAATGTGTGGAAATTCTCACCTGGGAGGACCTAGGTCACCCTGCCAATGACTAGTGTCACTTTGGCAACTGTGTGAGGTAGCCACATTGGAATTGTATCCTCAGGCCTCGTCAGACTTCACATGACTGTGGTTCCCACTGACACGGTGATGAAAACACCCACTGTAGAACTGCTCCCAAATTTGCGACTCTCAGAAACCCTTATACAATGTTTTTTGTGGCTTTAGGTCAATAAATTTTTGGATAATTGATGTAGCATTGTAGCAATATCGTCTCTATTAACATTTGACAGAGAAAGCGTGTTGTATGAATATGCTATACGAATTTTACCATAAACATTAATTCAATATATCTTTATTTTGTTTTCCTACTGAATGTTAAACTTAAGGTTATTTTTGTATCACCATATTTCATCATACTTAATTTTCTGCAGATAAAATTATAAATAGAAACTTCATTTGGCTTATTTAAAGAAAACTGGAATATGAATTCAGGGTATTAAATTTCATTATGTTTTGTGTTATACTATACAACCATTCATATGAGTATTCCCTACCTTCGTAAGAAATTAAATCAGGAAAAGAATAATGTAAAATCAGACACTTTTACTCCATCCTCACACTGAAAACATAACAATGGATGTAAAGTGATGTCTTTAAAAGTCAACAAATATTTATGATTATTGTAGGTTAAATATTTATAAATATCATAATAGATGATATGGCAGTTTCTGCCTTGTGTTCAGGCTCAGAATTTCATAATTGTTCCTACTTTCTTTTATTTTCTTCTGTCCATCTAACAGTGTCATGTTGATTGTTTTCTTTCTTTTTCTTTATAAGGTTAGCTGGAGGTTTGTCAGTTTTGTTTATTCTCTCAAAAAACCAGCTTTTTGATTCATTAATTCTTTGTATTGTTTTGTTAGTTTCAATTGCATTGATTTCTGCTCTAATCTTTACAGTTTTCTCTCTTCTGTGAGCTTTGAATTTAACTTGCTCTTCTTTTTCTAGAAGTTTGAGGTGAAGCATTAGATTGTTTATTTGTGCTCGTTCTATTTTCTTGATATGACAATTTATTGCTATATATTTCCCTCTTAAGACCACTTTCATTGCATCCCACAGATTACAATAGGTTGTTTCCAAATTTTCATTGAATGTAGGTATTGCTTTATTTCTTAATTTCATCTGTAGCCCACTGGTTGTTCAAAAGGTTGTTATTTAACTTCCACGTATTCATGCCAGTTTTGCAATTTCTTTTGCCATTAATTTCCAATTTCAGTGCACTATGGTCAGATATTGCACATGGGATAATTTCAATACCTTTGCATTTACTTAAGAATGTTTTATGGAATAGTATATGGTCTATTTTGGAGAATGTCCCATGGGCAGCTGAGAAGAACGTGTATTCTGATATGGTTCGGTGGAACACTCTGTAAACATCTACTAAGTCCAATTGCTCGCAGGTATGATTCAGTTCTATTATTTTTTTTGCTGATTTTTTGTCTAGTTGATCTATCTCTTTGTGACAGTGGGCTGTTAAGGTCACCTGTAATAACTGTGTTCTTGTATATTTGGTTTTTCATGTCCTTTAGTATCTGTGTTTTATAGTTGGGTGCTCCTGTGTTTGGTGCATATATATATTTATAATTGTTAGTTCTTCATCTTGAATTTTTCCACTTATGAGTATGTAGTGACCTTCTTTGTCTCTTTTAATCATCTTAGGTTTGAAGTTCACATTGTCTGCAAATAGAATATTTACCCCTGCTTTTTTCTGGGTTCCTGTTGCATGGAATACTGTTTTCCATCCTTTGACTTTTAACCTATGAGTTTCGTTTTGAGTCAGATGTGTTTCTTGTATACAGCATATTGTAGGATCATGTTTCTTGATCCATTCTGTCAAGCTGTTTCTTTTGATATGTGCATTTAGCCCATTTACATTTATGGATATCACTGATATGTACTGGCTTGACTTTGCCATGTTGTTTTACTGTTGTTAGTTTCCTGTTTTTCTCCTTTGTTTACTTTCTTGTCCAGCCTGGTGATTTCTTTTTGTTGTTTTGGACATTGTGGTAGTTTTTATCTCTACCTAGGATGTCCTTCAGCACTCTTCCTAAGGTTGTTTTGGTGGAGATGAATTTCTTCAGTTGTTCTTTGTTATGGAAGTATCTTGTTTCTCCATTAAATTTGATAGACAGTTTTGCTGGGTACATCAGTCTGGGTTGAAAGTTGTTTTCTTTAGGACTTGAAATATTTCACTCCAAGCTCATCTTAACCTGAAGGTTTGTGCTGAGAAGTCTGCTGTGATTCTAATAGGCTTTCCTTGATAGGTGAGTTGTGTCTTTACTTTAACAGCTTTTAGTATTCTGTTTTTATGCTGTACGTCTGAGATCTTAATTATTATATGCCTGGGTGTAGGTTTATGTTGGTTATGACTGTGTGGCATTCTAGATGCTTCACTTATTTGTATATCCGATTTTTCTCCCATGTTTGGGAAATTTTCTGCCATTATTTCTGTGAACAGCTTAGCTATATCCTTTGCATTGTCTCCTGCCTCCTCACTAATAGCTACTACTCTAACATTGTTTCTCTTGGCATCATCTTGTAGTTGTTGGATTGTGATTTCATGCTGCTTTGTTGTTTTTATAAGTTCTACCCTTTCAAGATCGCTATCTGCAGTCCTGTCCGCAAGGTCCGAGATTCTATCCTCAGCTTCATTTAAACGGCTTTGCAGGCTTTCAATACAATTTTTTGCTTCTTGCATATCTCTTTCACTTTGTTTCATAGATTCTCCTTGTTTTCTGCATTGTTCATTCAAAGTTTCAATTAATTTCCCAGGCTCCTGTAATTTCTTATCTATTTCTTCTCTAGCTATGTTAAGCAGCTCATTTACTAAGGTTGTTACTTTTGTCTTTATGTAAGACATTATTTCTAATTTGAGTTCCTCCATAGCCTCATGGATTTGTTTCTTTACTTCATTTGCTATCTTTTCAGAGATTTCTGGTATATGAATTTTAGGGTCCTCTATTTCATTATCATCTGCACTTGCCCCTGATGGACTAGATGTTTGGGATTGCATTTTGCCTTTTCGTTTAGTCATTTGCACCTTTTGGGTGAATTTCTGGTCTTTCTATTCCAACAGTCACAACTTTCTTCAGAGTGTATTTCAGGGTTCTACTGTGTGGTTGATGTTTGTCAACTTGCTGGGTATCACAATGAAAAGGAGATCCAGTCTCCTTAATTCCTCCTACCATGTCTGTTGGGTGAATCCTACATTCTTTCTGGGCTAACTAGCCCAGAAGCATTGATGTAGGGCAACATTTTGTTCCTGCTGTTGTTATATCTTCAGGTTGTGGCAGGTCACCAAGTCTCCCTGGCTATAGAGTTTGTGTCAGCTGAGGCCCTTCTGTGTCACTGGGGGTCTCATAAGTTCTTTTAATTTCCTCTAAATCGGGGCGGGGCAATATTGGCGCACTCCTCAACCTGTGTGATGTTCTCTGTGTGGGGGCAGAGGTTTACCAAGGTCTTACACTTGGAGGGAGTTTCACTTCTGCCCCTGTTTACCCACTGCAAACTCTATTTTATGGGGCAAACTCACCACACTGACGGAAGCTTGATGAAGTCTTTTGTTTGTGTGAGGGGTTTCTGAGCATCTCATTGAGCCAGCATGGTAGTCCACTGTAGTCCAGTATTCCTGTTGGAAGGGCGGATCATGCAGATGTGGTCTCAGGCAGCTCCGGCCCTCCACAACCAGTCTCCTGGATGTCCCTTGCAGGCGAAGGGCGGGCCTAACTGTCCCCAGCAGCCCCCGAGAGCGGAGAGCGCTGGTCCGGAAATGTTCTCTGTGGGCGAAGGGTGGGCCTTGCTGGTCTGGCCGGCCCAGAGAGCGCTGGTCCCGAGCTCATGTTGATTCTTAATCAATATATGTCCCAAGCCAAACACGTTTTTGTCACCGCAGCCCAACAGCATTGCCTGAGTTCCTGCAGTGCCTTCTGGCTCCTCTCTGGCTTTCTGCCTCTGCCTTTCTATTGCACATTCACTACCCAGCCTGAGGTTATGAAAGGCTGTCCAGAAATTTCCGTTTGAGAGTGGGAGTGTTCTCTCAGACACTTGTCAAGTTTCACCCACAATTTCATTCCCTTTGCCTCTTCCTTGTATTCCCTCTTCCAGCCCCAGTAACATCCTTGCTGGTTATAATACACACCACAGACCCTGAGCCCAGGACAGTTGCTATTTCATGTGCCCAGAATACTCAAACTGAGTCCACATGGCTTCCTCCTTCATCTCCTGACAGAGTCCTTCTCAGGGCTGCAAAGCCCGCCAACACGCCAGTTCCCACACTACTGTTCTTCTGTCCAATTATGACTTTTTTTTTTTTTTGAGATAGGGTATAGCTATTCAGTTCACACTGGTTTTGAGCTCACTTTGTAACCCAAGATGGTCTCAAACTTGCAATGATCCTCCTGCCTCAGCCTCCTGTGTGCTGTGAATACAGATGTGCACCACTACGTCCGGCACCACATTCTAACACTGTGATTCATTTGTTTCTTTTTATCTTCCACCAACATGTAAATCATGAAAGGATTGATTTTTTTCCCTCTCTTTTGCCCCTACTGTATCTTTAGCCAGCACCTATCACAGTAGCTGATACATACTTGTTTTTATTGATAATTTCCTAAAAGCAGTTAATTAGATGGTAGAACTACCTGATTGTTTTGAAATCAAACAATTTAAATTCGGTTTTGACTATAAATGTCAGATTACTTATGCTGTCCAAAATAAATTCAAAGGTTTACATTTCAACTTGTGTTAGTTATTTATTCTATTAAATGATTTTTTTGCAAAATTGACTTTAATATCAGTCTCAAGAGAATTAGGTAAACACTACTTAGGTTACAGAACTTTTTGAAAACATAGTTTGTCCCTCATTCTGTGGTTTTACCCTGGAGCTAATTGCTGTCACCCTCCAGACTGTTGGTTCCCATCATAAATCACTGAAGGTGGAGGTGATATCTTACTGACTTGGAAAACGTATCTGTTGCTTCAGGTCAGTTAAAATATTATTTCAGTTTTGAAAAATAATGAGTGAAATACATGTGTCATAGCTAAACATGTACTAGGTTAAACTGCCTCCAGCAATCCTCGAGGTTTGAGGTATTTGCAGAGCTGACTGAGTTCTAGTCCTAGGATGCCACTGATGATCATTTCAGTTTAGAATCTCCAGAGCATTACATTCCTTTAGGATCCCAGATATTTTGTGTGCATCATGTAGGTACAGGCCAGAATGCACTGAAAAAACAGACATAGAAAATCTTCACAAATGAAGTCAACGAGGCAGTCATAGCTATCAAGTGAATTTAAGGTTTATTTAAATTCTTTTGAAACTGCACAGAAATAATTATCTAATGGATTCCATCCAATAGTATAGTGAAACAGGCAAGTGTAAAATTCCAGATTTCAATAGCTGTGCCCCTCTGTCAATACTGTGTATCAATTAGTAGAATAAAAGTTGAGTTTGAAAAACTTAATACTCCATGAAACAGTTCATTAAGAGAGAAGCTTCTGTTTTTTTTTAATTTTAACAATAGTATTAGGAGGGCAATAGAAAGACAGTATATAGAACAATATGGATGTGAGCTATTCCAATCTACTGTCACTCACATTTATAGAGTTTCTCATAAGAAAACTTGATAGTGAAATGTGGGTTATCTAACTAATATTCAATGATAATATCTATGTTTCTTTTCCTCATAATGTGTTACTTTAACACAAAGTAAATATGTATTCTATTTATGAAGAAGATACAGGTTGCACAGGAAGGAAAATCTAAAGACATGAAGGACTGAAATAGTTTCTACAGGAAGTCTAAAGTCTAGTGACAGTGTGACAAGCTGACAATGCAAAACTTTCCCATTTTCTACTGCGAAGGGAAGCAGTACTGTACGTGTGCCCAATTGTACTTTTATTGTTTTTCTATAGGTAATGAGTGAGAGATTGGGTGTCAAAATGAAGCAAGGATAATTTTCCTGTTACTTCTTAACTTTAGGTTTCTAATTTCAGATCTTCCCCTTCCAGGCAATATTAGTGATGCCATAGCTTAATGTCTGTTTTAGCTGCAAAACTCACATGCTCCCTTTCTGTTAGAAGATCTAAAGCAGGTGGTATACAGGTTTTCATGATTTGGGGTTCCTTAAATGCAAGTAGACATGAAGCTTGAGTGAGGGTAGGTGAAGCTGTAGCCCTAAGCCCAGTGACATTTTTCTGAGCAAAAAGAAACCTTTCTTTTCCAATGCAGTTGTCCATGCAGCTGCAGTTCTCAGTTGCCTCATTGTCATAATCATTCAGCTCCATTTCCATCAACTTTGCTTAAAATCCAAAAGTGATTTTTATTTGATGCTGATTTGGATTTTCAATAGAAAGTAAAAGTGAGAAATGATGAGGTAGCAGCTAAACTAGGCATGTAAACCATGGCATTGCTCATCTCAGAAGGAATCTGATCTGGAAAGTGGGGACCTGAAGTTAAGGGCCAGGGGCTTTTGTTTTTAAACTCTTAGACACAGTGGTGACTCAGAAAATCTGCTTTGTCCATGTGTCCCAGCCAAGGAAACATGCTTCAGAATGATGGTATGAAGTCTGAGAATTAGAAGTCTATAATAATAGTTCTTCTACAGTGGTTCTTAATGTTGCTCCATTTCTCATTCGAGTTTTGCTGGAGGAGGCTTGTGCTCCTCTTTACTATGTGAAATTGTCTGACAGGCACAGGGCCAGGCACATTATCAGGGGCTCTGTGGCAGCGGAATGCACCGTATGGCGTGATGATAAGAGGGTAATGGGCATGGAGAAAATGTGCCTCTCACTGTGTCCTCGCCTGCTCTTGTGAGTCTGTGTCTGGAGGAATCCAACTCAGAATCCGTGCCAGGAAGGCCAGGCTCACTGGGTCAGCATCACTGGGTAGAAATGGAGGTTGATCATATTTGGTAGAATGCATTGCAACAAAAATGGATTCCAAAATTTTAGTATGTCAGTTTCATCTCAAAAACATTATTTATGCATATTTTCCACTGACACAGAACATCTCCATGTGATATTAATTGTACCATATACACATAGTATAGTGAAGAAACTCATGTGACATGACATGTTGCAAATATGTTTTGCTGGATTCTAAGAAAGAAAATATATCCTTCATGTTTTTTATTCTGTTGTCATTTCTCTGTAAAAATGATAAAGAAGGCATTTTTCTATCTCTCTTCTATTTAATGTATTCTATTTTACCTTCAATGTTCGCCTCTGGGAATATTTCCCTCATAAACAATGCTCGATGGGGTAAAGACATTGTAAATCTCATAAAGCCTTTGATCAAAAAACTGTTTATAATTATTTGCCTTTGGCAAGAGATCTGAGATTTAATATTTCTCTTACAAAAGGCACACTTGCAAGCTTCTGGTCAACCTGAGGCTTCATCAGCCTTCACCTGTATACTATTAAGAAATCAGTGAAATCCTTGGTACTTCTGGAACTTGGCCAGATCTTTGCCCTGTTCCCCAATGAACAGCCTTAAGATGGTTTTAAGGAATTTGCTCACTCTGAGTAAGCTCCAGGAAAATGGGAGTGGGGTCTGTTTGCAGGAATGAGTCACTCAGTGGCTTCTTGGCAACCAGCTTTGGCAATGATTCATCCTTAGAAGAAACACGCGGAGACTGTGAACGCCTCTTGAGAATCTGTTTCAGTCATTTCCAGGCTCTGGATAATGATGATTACTGCCTCACACTATCTATTTCCTGACTGTGGCTAGGAGCACGGTGTTGTATTGCCAGTTTCCCACAGGCTCAGGGCATAGTGGAAGGTAAGGATCCTATGCCGGAGCAACATGCGAGCTTTGTGCTATCCTTTTATCCATTTGAGGGGTCATTAATTCTGTATTTCCTGAGATACAGTGCATTAGTGAAAAACAAAATTTAAAGTTCAGAAACAGACTCTCTCCTCCCTTCCTAAAGTATTAGAATAGATTATAGAAATGTCAAGCTCTGTTCATCACATATTCTGTCATTTTCAGTTTGCTTAATTCACTTGACAGCAGTTTATTATATATGAGATATTTCAGAAATTAAGTGGTGAAAGCATAGAATGAATTATAATATATAGCAGCTATATTAACTGAATCTCATGAAAGCACCATAAACTACCAGTTAAAATAGAAGGTAGACATAGAGTATTAAGAAAGAAACAAATCCAATATTATTTCTTTGGATATTCAAATATTACTAAATTAATTTTACAATATGATTTCTTTGGATATTGAATTACTAAATTAATTTTATCTCCATATACCAATACTTCTTTTATCTTTAGCATCCTTACCAACATAATTTGCTTTCTAGATCCCAGTGAAAAGTATGTTAGGAGAAGGTATTTAAATCGATCACTTATAATATGGTTAGCTATCCCTTGTTATGACTAGTTGCTTGAATTCTCTGTCCACTGATATGTTCTTGATCTAAATATCTTCTCCTAACATACTTTTCACTTGGATCTTGGAAGCAAATACTATGCTTTCACCACTTAATTTCTGAAATATCTCATATATAATAAACTGCTTAAACTACAATGTTACTAGTTTGAGACTTAATTGGAGTGATTCTTACTGCTGTTGAATTTTTCCATATTTGCTTTCTAATTAGCAAGTACTATTTTACACGCATACACACACTCACACAGTCACACATGTATGGGACTATCTCAAATCTTGTCACTTACTGAGAAATAGGGTTGAACTTTTCCTAGTTTGGAAATAGGATGCCACAAAAGGTAGGCTGAAAGTACAAGTAAAGAAACTGTGTGACTATCTTAGCTTCCAGTCATAGGAGACCATCTGCTCTCTAAGTCCCACGCAGTAAGTCCCATGAATTGCTTTCATTTGACTTCACTGGAATCACTGACAGAGGCCGACACGCAGCAAAATCTTGTAAGGCCACACCTGCAATTCAACAGCTCCCTGTTGGGATAGGGCAGAAGAAAGACTTTCTGTCCTCTTTGTATCTTCAGTTTTGTTATGTTTGCATAGTGACAAGAGGGTGAGTCAGACTAAGAATCGAATAAAATTCTGTTTGCCCTCTGAAAACACCAGCTACACATTTCACATTGTGATTGTTGAGTCTGAGAAGAAGATCACCATGTGATGCTCTCCTCACTTGCTACAGCTGGTTGTCAAAAAGTCTTGAAAACCCAAATTAATCCACCCCCAAAGGTGTCAAACCTATAACATGTATGCCCCAGCGGAGTATTTGTTATCATTGAAAGCTCTCAAAGTTTCTCCATCACTGAGTCCCAGACCATGTGAGTTTCATAGCTGTTAGCTTGAGAGAATATTTACTAACTTGAATGAGGAGAAGGGAGTCAAGAAAGACATGACAACAGGGTGTAGCTAAGAGAATGTCATCTCTGGAAATCTGAGACAAACTTGGAGAAAACATTCTCTGCCTATTAAGTGGTATAAAGAATCATCACAATAGGTTTCAATGCCTTTTCCCAATTTCTTTTATTTCAGTCTATTTAAATAAAGATGGGGACAATCACTTAGTGCTATGCAGTGAGAACTGTACAGGTTGTAGAGCCAGAAGATTTACGCAGGCGGGGCCGGGGATTTAGCTCAGTGGCTTAAGCGCCTGCCTGGCAAGCGTGAGGTTGTGAGTTCGATCTCTGGTACCAAAAAAAAAAACGCAGGCTAAGTGAAGGCAGTTTAAGTAATGGAGCAGCATTCATTTGGCCTGCCAGTTGAGTGGAACTACAATTTGGTGACGAGGTTATTTGATACTTCCATGACAAGTGAGAGCCATGCTTAGGGAAGCAATTATTGCTACTGCGTACAGCTGTGAAAAACAAAAGCAGCTACCCCTTGATATTGTTTCCACTTCACCATTGTCTCCCCAGACCTGTGCACTTTTGGAAAAATTTGGAAAAACACCAGTTTCTAGTGCTTTAATCCTTTGCTCATAGCCTGTCCACTTTATTTTACTTTTGAAGGACTACCCTTTTGAAGGATTTTGTGATAGAGGTAAGGAAACTTGTAATGCTTTCTTAAAGTTATCTAGGCTTTAGAGAAATAACTTGCAAGGTAAAAACATGCAGAAGACTGCTCATCTTGACTCTGCTGGTTCCTAGAAATACTGTTAAAAACTACATGCCTGTCTCACCAAGTGATCAAGACTCACATTATCAGTGATAAGTCATGTACATATTCTGTATCCTGGGATGATGTGAGAAAAATGGCTTTTCACCTGTGCAGCATTCTTCTCCTCAGAACTTTTAACTCCAGTGTAATCATGAGGAAAACAGACAAAGCTTAATTATGGGCATTTTACAAAACCCCTAAAGGCTCCTTCAAACTGTAAAGTTCTGCAGAGAGAGAGAGACAGAGACTGTCATAGCCAAGAGTAGACTAAAGACCGTTAAAAAAATAGCACTAACATGAATTTGGCTAGGTAAAAACCAAGGAAATCCATAAAGCATAGACATTAGTTGAAAAAATACCTGTAGGTTACTTTATGATTATGTTGACTGTAATGTAGACTAACGCCAGATTTTGCGTCTAAGTGGAAATAACTTGCAAACGAAAGTGAAATGTTTCCTAGGATTTATTTCAGGTGATAAATCCCCTAATCACTGTTACTAAAGAGATTGAAGTGGCAAAATTTGCTTCATATTCTTTTCTGCTTAGCATTTCCCATACTAAGAAAGATACATTCTTTCCCTATTTCCAGAATGGACGATGTTCCCAACAATCATTTACAAACATTGATTTGGACTTGGAAGACATTTTTTTTTTGTTGCATGTGTACGCAAGTAGGTGTCTGTCATATACATGCCAAATTAGCACTAATCATTCTTTAAAACTTCCACAGGATCATACGGAAATTAGCAGCTATATAGAGTTAATTAAGAACTTAATTGTAAAATACTGATACTTGGTTCTAAGTCCCAAGGTTAGACGGTTTCTTTTTAAACGTGTGATTCTTACATGAATACTAAGATAGGAGAGAACCTGTGGTTTATTAAAGTTCCGTCTCAGACATTGAAAACATACCTTCACCTTACTGGGCTGTAGATTTAGGGTCTCATGCTTTCTTCTTCTTCTTCTTCTTTTTTTTTTTTTTAAGAGTACAATATATTTATTAAGAGAAAGCTTCTGTCTGGAGAGAAACAAAAGGGGACCCGAGCAGGTTACCCCAGACTGTCTTTTCCAGGGAGTCTTATAAAGTAAAACCATGGCTTCAAGGTGGGGGAAGACTGGGAACTCACAAAGCAGATGGGCATAAGGTGGGACATAACTATAGTTAGCCAATAAGATCAATAGTTGAGGTAAAATTGATTACATTTGGGACAAATGGGAAAGCAAGTCACTTAGAAAGCAGGCATTCTTGGGGTTGTTACCTTTACCCTAGAGGGGTGGGGTAGTGGCTCCAGGGCAAGAGGGAACTGATTAAAATATCAATCCCCAGGATGTTGATGCATGTTTGATTCATTGTCTTGAGATCTGGCCCACAGCAAGAGGTGTGCTTCTCCTCCAAGGTCATCAGACATCTGGTCTTCTGTGGTAGCTTCTTCGAGGGCCTAGCCCTGTCTGACTGCCTATAATATTTCAAACTGGCTCAGCTGCCTGTAACATTCCCCCCTCTGAAGAGGTAACCCGAACTGCCTTGAGGGAACTGCCTTCTTACAGCTGAACAGGGTCGCAGTTTTTGAAAGGCAGTTAGAGGTACTTCTGCAGAGTTCCTGTCTAGAGACTCTGGATAGATACCAGGCATTGCCATCTTGGGTATGCGCACAGCTTTAATTCTGGAAGAGACAAAGCCAAAGAAACAAATTAACAAGACAACTAAGAGTATAGTTAACAGATATTTTTACCAAGAGGAACTAGTAATTGCTTTCCATAAGGAGGAAGACAAGGGCCAAGGAATCTCAGAGTCTGACATGTTAATTTGTTGTCTTATGTCTTGAATAGCTACTGAGACATTCACACTTTCTTCTTTTGCCTGCCAGGAGCTGAGAATACCATTCCTTTAAACAAAGACCTCTTAGTATTTTTCTCAAGTAGGAGATTTGTGGGTCTGAGATTGGAGGGCAGCATGGGGAAGAGGACTGTATAGGAGGGAAAAGAGAAGATGTGCTTATCAGGGGATTCCTTAGCGTGTATGTCTCTCATGACTCGTGGCATCCCAGAACTCTCAAGTTTTAAGTGAGTGTCATAGGTGGGTATAGTACAAAGCTTCCATTAAAACAAAAAGCATATTATATTCCAGCTAGTCTTGGGATAACTCCCTGAGCATCTTATTGTAGTTGTTAATCTCTAGAGTACAAGGAGGGGAGTGTAGCCCCCTCCTTTTCCTTTTGATATACATTACATTGAATTGACTTTTCATTTCTTGCCCATAGTAACCATAGCCACACCCATAAACCCCTGTCCCTGAAATTCATGCAGAACCCTTCAGAAATTTCCTTTTCTCAAAATCTGCGCTGGTGCCCTGGATTTTATAAAAAAATATAAGAACATAACAAAATTTCTAGATCCAAAAATAAAAGTTGATTTCTTGTGCTTTGAGTTGTGCCTGCTCTTTCTGTTTTCAACTTAATCTTCTAATTCCCTTAAGATTATGATTAAAACTAATTTTAAAGTCTAATTAAAATAAAGTATTATCTTGTTACTTTCAATATTTTCATTTTCATATAAAAATAACTTCTAAGAAAAAACAAAGACCTCCCTAGCCTTTGGGTTGGGAGGAAGGGAATTTTCATAGTTTAGGGGAGAACTTTTACCCATCTCTTGTTTAGAAATGCAGGTACTTATGGAAATTGCAAAGGAGAGTTCCCTTAATGGATATTTTCTCCAGTGGCATGAAGTGATGACACTGAGGGACACTTCATTTGCCTGAGTTCTTATATCAGTAAAGAAAGATGGAGTCACTTTTTCCTATATATTTTTTTCTTAAATTCTATGTCCTTGGCTTTAGGTAATCATGCTTTGGTCTATATATTCAGAGCAGAAGATCTGAGAAATAGGGGAGGAGAAGGAAGAAATTATTAAGCATTGAAATGAGACAGTTTCCTCTGACCACTAGTTTTTCATGGCTATTTGTTTATACAAGAAATAGGTACTCTGGCATAAATAAAGTAGGGAACTGCATGGTTTTTTTTTTTTTTTTTTTTTTTTTTTTACTATATATATGAAAATACCTATACTCTCTAAAGTAAAAATAGTCATCACTGAATAATGTAACAAATGAACTTCCTAGTACGGGCCAGTGATTCAGATAAAGAAACTAATAATCAGAAAGAGGGAAAATTCTTCAGTGTCCTTATTGTCAATTATTTTTTTTCATGGCAGTGAATCTTTACTTAGGAACTTATTTTAGAAAAAAGAAAACTTATTTCAAATCTGACCAAGTATAAATGTAGTCAATACATTTCAAGCTTGCATTTGGTAGCATAACATCACTCATTTTTTATAAATACTCTTGATATCTGAATTTATTCTAGAAGCTCTCTTGAGCACCAATATGCTTTCATTTGGGGTCTTTTTATTTAACTGGAGCACATACATCTCTGTGTTATATTATAGGCAGGACCCATTAAGTATTTAGGTAAAAAAGTCACAAATATTCTTGACTGTAGCAAAAAAATAATAATAATTTTTACAGCTTGTCTGTGTAGTTCAATTAGCAAAACATTTTAAAAACTTTAGTGATAAAATCAGTTCCTAAAAAAGGTATTATATACCATCTCCAGTCAGACAGAATTCCCATCTCCAGTGCTGGGTTTTACTTACCTAGACTAGCCCACTTAACACCTGTAGAACTAATTCTTTTATTTTTAAAGATGTCGGTGTTAAACTAGATGAATCCCAATGGTGTTGATCAAAGTTTTGAACAATGTTATGATAACACCTTGAGATAAAAGCATCTCTAAAAGTGTGTGATTCTCTACTATATTGACAAAAATTAAAATGAATTTTTTAGAACAATTGCAAATTTGCCATATGTGAAACATACCAGAGTTTTCTAGTTTTAAATCTAGTATCTAATGATATAAATCAATCATTTTATAAGAAACTGGTTTTCCCACTTAGAAACCAGAAGTAAACATATATGTTATCTCATCTTCACATAATCAGCAAGAATAAATTACCTAAGAGAAATTTTAGAGTCCTTGGGGAAAAAAGTCTGCTTTCTGAATGTAAAATATTTGCTTTACTGGCATTCTTATCAGGCAGCAGGTAGATGAAATGCTTTTTCCTGTGTGTTTCTGTAGGCTGTATTTCCTTAAGAGACTGTATTGAGAGTTAAATAGAAGTATTTTCTGGCTACAGGCTCAAAAAAAAAAAAAAAAAGAGGGAGGTAGGGTTGTTAATATTTCTTAAAACCACAACCTGGGAAATGGAGCAAACTAATGCTGTGTCAACTTCCTTGAAGAAGAGTTGACACTTTTTGCAAAAAAATGTCAAGTGAAATGCTATAGATGTATAAGGTCGTGTTCAAATTTTTTATTTCTTCAAGTTTTCCCCTGTATTGCTAAAGAATAGCAATTACCTGTTATGGTATATGAAATATACATTAAAAATGATATCTTTTATTTAGAACTTTAGGAATAGGGTTTCTTATATTTATTTAAAGGTTTTAAAAAATCATGCCAATAGGGAGTTTTATAAAGATTTTATAACTTTATAATAATTAATTAGTATAGTGAAATAATTTCCATTTCAAATGTAGACTACAAGATGCTTCACTCTTTGTATTCCAGTGACATTAAGAGGTACTGCTTTCAAAGTTTGATTGGCAGTGGGATTTTGTATTATAATTAAATTAGTAAAGAAGATTGATGACTTCATTATAAGACTATTTTTATTTCAGAGGCTATGCCTATTTAATTTGGAAAATTTGAGAATTAAAATAACAAGGACATGTACTTCCTAATAATTTCCAAATCCATAAATTTAAAGTTGTACAATGAAGCATAGTTTCTATAGTAAGACCAAATCACATCTGTTAAATATTAAAATAAGCATTATAAATCCAATTTGCAATTCACTTTCTCTCTGTGTAGGTATTTTTCTGATTGAATTTGTGCTTTCTTTACCTGATCTACAAATGACTCATCACATCAAGCTTTATTAAACAAAAAATTACTATTGCATAAAGTATACCACATGGTAGTACTATACTTTGAATTTAATACAGAACATGTATGTATATTGCATGAATAAGGTTTCTGAAAGATCTCACTTGTTTTTAAACTCTTTCTGTAGAAATTTATTTGTAAGTTTCTATGTTCTTTTGCCACATACAAAATGGAAGAGAATTTTGAGGCATTTATCTAGATGCTTAAGTAAGTTCCAATTCTGATTTGAACTATCCTTGAAATTCATACTTATGAACTTAAACTCATGTTCACTGAGCATAGCACTGTCACTATAAAGGCCTAAGCACCAGAGAAATGAGGATGTATAAGGACAGTGTCACTGGTAGAGGTAGGACCAGAAGTCATAATTTTTTGTTTGTTTGCTAGCATGCTCTCATATCATTTTTAATTCCAGAATAGATAAAATGTGATTGAATCTCATCTTACTGCAGTTATATAAGAAAAATAAACTCAGTCATAGATAAGAGTTCCATATGTTTATTAACCAATTTGTTTATATAGATTTCCCCCCAGAATTGTTGAACCTAAACTCAAGAAGAAGTATAAATGTGCTCATGAGCAGAGGAGCATAGATAAAATCATGGTAAATGATTTCCATCTGGATTATAAGATACTAAGACCTTGCTTTAGTTTCCCTTGGAAATTCAGAGTATAATAGTTTCAATTGCAGATGTAGTGAGCTAAAGCAAACAATACTACATTTGCTCTTTTTTTAATACATTCTTAATTACTCAACTAAACCTATTGTTATGATTTTTGGACAATTGACCTTTACTTTAGAAGGCCACATAATATTTCCTGCTTTGCAAAATAATAGTGAAATATTTCTGCTCTTGTAATATCAAGGTGAAGATAAAATTCTAAATTTTATAAATTTTTCTCCTGGGTGAATTATCATACTTGATTTCAGTACAGTAGGAGACATATTGAGTACTTAATAATAATTATCAGTCATAAGTTACTGTGTTTTGTTCATTTCTTTTAGGGCTTCGTAAGCTTTCTACAGTTATAAATATAGTGTGTATGTTAATATTTGCACAATACTAGGTTTCAGCTTTTACTCTACACTAGTTTTTTTTAGAAAATTCATCTTAGACTAAGTTAAAGACCATTCTAGAATATATTTTAAACAAATGGGAACCAGAAACTGTTTCTCATTGAAATACATTTGAATCACCACTTGACAATTGTCTTCCCATAAGCTCTATTGAACATAGGGATTTTAGAACAGTATAAATCTGGGCTTAATTCCTTGGGCCCAGAACGCCCTACTAGCGGGATAGTTTGAGTGCATCCTTTCCTCCTTTACTAGAACAACAACCACTTACTTCACCATTTACTTTGTTCTCTTTTCTACTCAACATTTTCTCAATTCTAAAAAAAGAAAATAGAATATAGTTGTTCCAGATGGATTCAAATTCTCTTCATATAAATCTTCAAGGGAAAAATGAAAATATTCCTCCCATGAAAATATTCATCTCAGTGGTCAGCATGAACACAGAAAAAAAGGTAAATACATGAAAATATAAGTAATTTAAAGATTGGCATCTTTTTAAGATTTATCATGTAATCATTTTTGTGTTTAACAAATTAACACAGAAAAAGAAAATGTACATGGTCTTTATAATAAGATGTGACTGTTAGCCCTAAAACATAATCTAAATGAGAAGAAAAGTAAATGCATGTAAATCATTAGGCAACTAATGACATTCCAAGAATCAGGGTCTGAAACAAATAGGAAAAGAGGATCAAGGACATAATTATCCCAAGACCCCCTTAAAATATATCGTACCAATAACAAGATAGTTTCACACAACTGGGTTGTACTTAAAATTTCATCCCGTAATATTAGCAAAGCAATTAGCAAATATTAATGAAGTATTATTCTAATATTACCAATCTGTTCATTAAACCTTGAAATATTTCATTTAATGACCAGTAGTTCAAGTGTATGAGAAATTATATATTGGAGTGCATTTTTACAGCTGCAGAGGAAATGTCTATTATTTAAAATGAAATATAATATCCCTCTCACTAGTTAAAATCTCAATGATTAACCAGATAATAATTATGAAGTCTATTCAAACTGCCTTATAAATGGTACACCTTGTATCTATTTTTTTAAGCAACTTCTTTTGTTGTTTGTTTGTTTGCTTGCTTGCTTTTAAACATGTGAGAGCTATTGTTCATTTTCTATGGTTCTAGGACTAGACGAGCAGGAATAAAGATCAATTGAATGACAGACCCAAACTGTTGTGCTAGAATCTATCATCCTCAGACACATTAGGCAGCTACTTGTCTCCCTGGTCCCTTTGAATCCATCATAGAATTCCTGCATGGTGTCTTGGAACTTCCGGAGCTTCCAGAACATTTCTAACTATGGTTGTCAGCCCTTAGCGTACATCAGAATCACCCAGAAGCTTTCAGAAAACACAAAGCACAACCTCTGGAAATTTCTGACTTATTTGGTTTGTAGTGAGGTTCATATGAAGTGTTTTTAAAAGAACTTATGTATCTCTGATATGCAACAAAAACTGGGAATCAGTCAGCTCCTGTGGGTATACTTCCAGCTTCATTCAAAAGCCCAGAATTTTGAAAGGCTGTACTATCAAATAGTATACAACTATTTTGAATTTGCCATCTTTGCTCCTGAGATTTCTAAATCTCAGCAAGTACATAAGTTTTTAAGAATGCTCTTACTGTAAACGTGTACAACGGTTGCGTTAATAATGATAAAACATTTTAGTAAGGTCTCGAGATTTTTTTTTTGCAAGTGAACTCCTAAATCATGTTTTGTTTTCATTAGAAAAGATGTCATTTCATTGAGCAGCAATTGATGTCTTAAAAATCCAAAGCTTAGATAAGTAGCCAGAATCCAATTGTAGTCTATTTTGTTTATTAAGGCCTTATTTTCATTCCTGCTTTAAATTTGTCTTATAAGGCTACGTGATATTGAAATAGTTTGAATGCAAAATTGTAAAATATTTAGAAGCTGAAAGAAAAAAAAATTTACAAATAAGAAAGATGATTTAAGAATCTGCTTTTCTAGACTACCAGGAAATACTTAACTACATATAAACTGTCGCGGGATATGATCCAAACAGATGTCTTTTTTAAGCACCTGTTGGAATCCACTCCGCAATTGGCCCTTTAAATTGGGTGGAGTTTTAATTTTCCAAAAGCAGTCTTCAAGCAAGTTGGAATGTCAGAAATGCACATTTGCTGCTTATATTCCTGTGAAGCAAACCAGTTCCTGAATTACTGTGTTGATCACTTGATTTTGTAGTTAAGAGGGAAATCTACAAATGCCATTAGAATTGACTAGCTTTGTGTATAGAAGTTTGGTTAGAGGGAGTTGATTTAAACCAGTGAAAAAACATTATTTTTACCTTCTTAGGAGTCAGTTAACAACTAACTTGTTAAAAACGGGAACTGTAATTGTAAACTGAAGAAGGATGAAACTGCACATTCACCTTCATCACTCCCAAGTGGAGTCTACATTTCTATTTGATTATAATAAAATAGCTAAAATGTCACATAGCTTAGCACCAAACATGACTATGGCTGACTCTGTTCCAGAACGGACATATACAGGCTGTGTTAGTAGCATTACATGATGATTACTTTCATCACGTCTATGTATAGTAGAGTACTGAATCAAACATCGTCAGGCTGAAGGTCATGGGCTATGCATAGCTATTCAAATACTTTAGGTTTGAGACAGCTGAATTACTCTCTGACCTGGCTTTAGTGAGTGGGTGGATCATCTTCATCTTTATGCCTTCCTGCCCTTTCTAAAAATAGTAGAACCTTTAACAAGGAGATATTTTAAGCTGCTCATATTCACTTGTCTCATCAGAGAAGCTTATTTTGGCCACTTGCATGTGTCAAATTTACGTGTGTGCAGACTTTGGAATACTAGCCCTTGCTTCTCACCACTCATATAAGAAACTGGCAAACATAAAGGCCCTCGGATTGCTAGGTGAGAGTGTTGGCTACATGAGTTGGTAAACATAAATGAAAGGAAGACACTTTTTAAGAATGTGAATATGCTCCTGAAATCATCCTTTTCAGACATTTGCACATCAGCCCTCAGTTTTTCGGATCTGTTTTCCTAAGACCTGGCTGTGATTTTTCTTCAGAGACCTCTGCGATTGTGTCACTTTTAATAAATATTTATAGGAGGCACTGCCGGCCTGTGGATAAGGGAAACTAATGAGAAACTGCTATCCAAAATCTGAACGACAAAAACAAAGCCAAGCAAAACCAAAACCAAAACAAAACCAAAAAAGAGCAGCTCAAACAATCCGTGCTCACAAGAAGACACGTAGAAAAATACCAACATGTAACTTTGATTTGATAACTGGATTTATCAGTCACTTGACTGGCTTGCAGTGGGTACTTTGTATTTTTCTACTTTGAAAAACAGTTGCAAATCTATGTTATTCTGCACAACTGGGACCAAAAAAATTATGAGTGTGAGAAAACAGAGACTCTAAAAGCACGATGGAAATTAAGCAGGTAAACCCTGTTCCACAGTCATGTCATTCCGGTACAGATGTACGTGGTACTCGTGTTTGCTCCTCTAAGAAATTTCCATTTTTTCGCATCAAAAAATCCAGATATGAAGCTGAAGCTGCGTTCTTCGCCAACCTGAAGCTGTCTGATTTCAACATCATTGACACCCTTGGAGTTGGAGGTTTTGGACGAGTAGAACTGGTAGGTGGATTGCTCTTGAAATGATTTTGAAAGCCCCCATCTTCCTTCTTATGTTTCTCCTAGTATGACTTCTTTCTTTTCTCTTTGTTCTCTTTTCATTAATTATTGTTGTTCCTAAATATTCACCAAATGCCCTCAGAGGCGTGTCCGAATTTGCAATAATGTGGGCTATGCTATGTAATGTGTAGAGTAAGAATAACATAAACATCAAATTACTTTTTGGAAAACATTTTCATATTAAGTAAAGGGTAAATACACTATGTAATGAGAAGGCATAAAGAACCTTTTACCTTGTTGATAGTCTGTAATCCACATTTACTTGGTTCTGAGCGTGCTCACTGACTTGCTATTCTTTAACTTGTTACAACAGTTTAAATGTAAATTTCAGTACAGATAGAAGACTGGGAGATAGAGACATAAAAAACAGCACGGTAGTAGCTAAAATCCTGTAGTTATTAGAACCCAGATTATAGTGACAATGAATGTTTTATGGAGTTTATTTAATACTACTTTATATATACACAGCTATGTGGTGAAGAAGATGGAGACATTTTTGTACAAGTTCATACATTAAACACATTTCAAGAATGTGGTATAAAGAGCTTGTAAGCATGTCCTGATTGTATTTGTTTTAGATAGAAACTTAAAAACTGACATCTTTTTCCAAAAATCAGAAAAAAAAAATATTCTGGTGACTGAGTTAGCAGCATTACAAGACTCTGTAGATGCAAATCCTATTTGAGAATGCCGATTCATTCCCGTCTCACCGGGAACGCAGAGGAGTCCCTGATATCAGACACCAGTACAGTGTGTGAGGAACTCCCCGAGCCTGTGCACAGCTCTGTGAACAGTTACTATTGCCAGCGGGAGTCAGAAGAAGTCCCTCTCCATAAAATGCTATGACCCAAAGCTACTTCTCTTGTTAGTGTATTTGTGCTGCAATTGGGATTTTTGACTGTGACAAGCAGGGAATGTCTATTTACTTAAAAATGTCTAAGAAGATTTTATCTAGGCATGGTGGCAAATGTTTATAATCACCGCTATTTGGGAAGCTGAGGCAAGAAGATTAAAAATTCGAGATCAACTTCAGCAACTTAGTGAGACCTGGTCTCAAAATTAAAATATATTTAAAAAGCCTAGGGATATAGCTCAATAGTAGAGTTCCTTTGAGTTAAATCTTACTATCAATCAGTCAATCAATCAGTCAACGAAGGTCTAAAGCCATACAGTGTTCCCTTAAATTTGCATTATAGTTCCTTTAACAATGATACTATATAAATGCTACACTTTTGACTGGATGGTTTATAATATGCCTCTTACATTCTGAGTATTTTAAATTTTTGGACTAAAAATAAAGTAAGGTTCTACAAAACTTCATAATATTATGAATTATACAATTTAATGCAGCCTTACATTTATGTTTTAAGGACTTTGGTTTGTGATAAGTTACAATTATTTGTAGAACTAAAAAAGATTTATTGCCAGCATTTGAACAGCTTTGATCTGGAGGTATTGAGAAATACAGGCATCAGAGAGGGTAAAGTTTTTTACCATAAAGGTTAGATTCCATGGTATATTCATTTACATAACTGTATATACCTAAACTCCTCCATTGATTAAACAGTAATAAAGGACAGAATTCCCCAGAAATTAGTTTGGGGACTATTTGTTAATAGTTTCTTAAATATTTTTAAATATTTAAAGTTTTCATTTAAATATTTAAAGTTTTCAAAGACTATGTACAATAAAATTGGTGTTATGGGTAACAATAACAAAAAAATCAACATGACAACTTTGTGAACTTCCAGAAATCTGGCAACTTCAAGTTGCCCATGAGATATGTTGCATATAGGAATTTAGTTAGGATTTTTGAAATATCAAAAATATTGGCAATATTGAAAATAGCTTGTAATAACTGAAAACAACTCAAGATGAACAATTAAGTGCCAAGCTGATAGAGCATAGCTTGGTAGAAAATTATATAAAACATATATGAGAGGCACAAGCAACCAGCCACAAAATTAGGGCAAATTTAATTGTATAAAAAGTAATATAGATTGCGTGATGCACAAAAGCCTTAGATTCAGTCCTCAGTACAGGCATACAAGACTTATACAATTTAAAAGGACAAAATGTGTGGGTGCATGGTGGTATATACATGTTTCTCTCTCTCTCTCTGTCTCTCTTTCTCTGTCTGTTTCTCTCTCTCTTTATCTCTTTCTATATATTTATATGCAATCTGTATATATATAATATTTATATTTGTGCATTTTTATATATAGCTCCACTTTAGGAAATACTAAACAATTCAGCCCACTTTGTCTCATGGATATTATATCCTAATATTTTACAAAATGTTTATAAACCAATGAAAACCATATCTCAAAGAATTAATTTTGGTTGGAAATATAGTCCATTTTGCAAGAACTTCAGATAGTATTGATGAATGATAAATCCTTTAGGAGTCATTAGATACAGTGAGTCCCTAGCAGGAGAAATATCCATACCCTTAACTTCTGTACTTACATCTTACATTGTCTTTCACATCCCAAAGCACATTGGAAGATAAGCAGGATAAGCAGAGTATACAGATTATCATCAATACTCAGTGTGGACCAGACATTTTTGTGATCCCCATTTTATTATTTACTATTTTCCTGGTCTTATTAATTACTAGGTATGAGAAATATTCTATGATTTTTTAGTTTTTAAATGTATTTAGTGGTGCTGAATTTGTGAGACTTCACAAATTTGGCACTTGACTGCAATTTTATATACAATTGTCATTACACTGAGATAGTTACATCTTTACAGTGGGGTTACTACCATTGTAGAAAGTGGATGTAGAGACACATTCTGTTGTGATTACAGAAATATTCACTCATCTTTGAGAATGACACATGCAAAATAATTTTATCAATACTACAAGGTGCTATTTATAAACAACATAACTTTCACATACACCAATTTCACATGTGCACATAATGTTGAACATGTTAATATTAAGTGTGCAATACTTACACCTCAGATGTAGCTTAGCAAAAATGATCAGGCAAGTAACATTTCAAAGTAGTACAAGCTATACTTTATAATACTATTTAAAAACTTTTACCCAAAGATAAGTTTATAAGATTACCAACTCTCTAATAAGGCAGGAAGGGTTTAGAAATTTGAAATTTTGAACTCTCATTTCTTGTCAGTGCTAAAAATATAGTTTTTCATCGCTGTGTTACATCCAGATAACCTTTGTGTGATTTTTGCATAATGATACCCCTTCACAGAGTTCTTAGCATTACTTAATTTTTATTATTTGGTAACATAGATAAATTTAGGCACAATGGAAAATACAGATTAAAAAATGTATAAAATAGAAATACAGCTTTGTAAATAAAGAGGGAAAGCGGGGTTAAAAGGAGAAGAGTGGATTGGGAATAAAAGAGGAATCAGTTTACATTACATGCAGGTACAAATTCCCTGTGATGACTATGATCATTAAGTATCTCTAAAATGTACCAATAAACCAAATTTTAAAAAATATTTTCATGTAGAAGAATTTCTAAATAATTTATTTTCAATTTTTAGAGATGAAAACACAAGAAATGTAATATTTGTTCAAAATCTTGTAGTAAAAGTCCTACATGCATGAAAATTCTGTTCTTAAGCTCTCTTGTCTATTTCATAAAGATTTTTGGCATAGATGACCTTAATTAATTTGGTGTCAGATATGTCCCATTCACAGCCATTGCCTCTGAGCTGTCTTTGGCACTGCTCTTTTTTCTGCTCTTTAGCATGCAACGTTTTCTGTCCCTGTTCTTTATTTTCAAGAATGAGTTTAAATGCAACCAATTTATAGAACATCTTCCAGAAGACCACATTCTAATATGACTTGCAAAAACAAAAACAAAACAAAAAGAACACCTCAGACCCCCCCAAAACAAACCAAAACAACAACAACAAAAACAAAAGGTAAAAAAACACAGTCCTGTCTTTGAAGGTCTAATGAGAATAGGACCTTGGCTATTGCACTACTCGCTGGCTTTGCTGCCTGTCCCGTCACACAGGGCTTTCTCATCCTCTGGGTAACCCCTGTCTCCCCTGTGTGTCACGGAGTTAGTCATGAGTAACTTCACTTTATTATTTATTTATTATTTATTTATTTATTTATTTATTTATTTATTTATTTGGTGGTACTGGGGATTAAGCTCAAAACCTTGCACTTGCCGGGCAGGCACTTATGCCACTAAGCTAACTTCCCCCTCCTTTTCTAAAAAAAATAAAATTTACTCATTAATGTTTCAACCAGGTCATCCTCTTAATTTACAAGGGATGATTGTAAAATAAGATTAGAAGTGAAAATGAGTTCCATTGCTTATGGTCAAATTCCTAATTTATCTTTGTCAGAGAAATGCCTGCTTCCAAGATAAAGTTGTACAAATCAAGGACACACTGGTTTCTAATCTGGCATTACTAAATAGTAGTTGATTTAAGCATGAGAGACTGAATCTATTTACTCAAAAAATCCAAATGTCTCGCATACCAGAAAACCATACTTGAATAAAATGTAGGAACAAATATATATAACCTATCCTTTTGGATTATATTTTTTCTATATTCATTACTATATAGGGCAATCAAAAGCTCTAGTTAATGTATAAATTTTTAAAAAACTTAAAGACTGATTGACATTAATCCCCCTGAAAATACCCCTCCCTTACTTCAAACATATTTATCTCATGTCTTTTACTATCTATGTTCAAAAAACTTAATTTACCATATTTTTAGATCACTCCTTCTATATCTTTGAAGTAACACAAAATTTAACAGAAATGGCTCTTGGCCATCACAGTCTACAACCATGTGTATCCAAAAACCCCAAACAAACAAACAAACAAACACCAAATGAAACAAAGAAGCCCTAGCAAAGTACAAAGAGCACAGACCCTGTGCATGGACACAAGACTTTTTGGAGGAAGAGGAGGACTTTTGGAGGTGGTATTTTGAAGGCAGAGTGAGAGTTAAGGGTTCAGTATGAATAACTAATACATTATAGTTCATGGTTGTTAAAATGAAACAACTAAGAACAAATATTTATTAATAAATAATATTACTTCCTTACTAAAAATAACCTTTTGTTTGATGCCTACTGTATAATTTTTAAATTGCTTTCACAGCCATTATGTAATCCTGCCCTTAGAGCTACCCTGAGAACTATGGAGGAAAACACAAGACGTGATCCACATGTCACAGGAAAAGTGTCAGGAACAATGCATATATGTGCTCTCTGTCTTTATAGTCATCAAAGAATTGTTACTTCCCAGACCTAAATTTTAAGCTAGACGTTTTTGTGTTGTTACGGCTTCTAAAAATATTTAGATTCTTACCACCACCACCAAGAAATCAAGTAAGTGTTACATCAATGTCACATGTATATTTAGGCTGAGAGAAAGATTCAAGAACCAGAACTAAATATAAAGCTTCAATAGAGGGCCTGATGGTCTTGTGTGCTCATCTATTTCCGTCAAAACTTCAGAGATTCCAGCTTCTCTAACTCATTTGTTGCTCCCATTTTAGTGGCAAAGTGTATGTAGAGAAAAAAAACCAAGCAGACAAAATAATAGGGGAGCTACAAGCTGGAGTTCTGGAATGAGACTCTCTGATGTAGGTCTTACTGACTGCATGCTTAGTCACTAACCCTCCTTAGCCTCAGTTTCTTCATATGCAGAATGAAGGTAATTATAGAATATATGCCTTACAGTGTTGCAAAGATTAACTTAATTAAAGTTTCCAAAACATCGCTGTAGGTCAACGTATTGTCAATGTTGTTTTTATTATAATGATTGTATTTAATATTAAACTAAGCTAATGATAACTGTCTTCATGTATCATTTTCAGTTACTCCCATAGGAAAGTAAAGGAATTCTATGGCTTTATTCCTTTTGTTCCCATTGGTAGGCCAAGCACTGAGAGTACAAGTATTTCTCCAATATAAGTTAGAGCCTGAGGTTTTCAAAAATGACCTCCCATAATAGCATCTATTAAATTCTCCCAAAGTGAAAAGGCTCCTTATTTTCTGTTGTACCACGAGAGGAGATGTGAAACGGTTTTCAGTCTTCCCCACGCTGAACCTACATGCATTCGAAGTCGTCTGGGTGTATTTATGCATTTCTCTTCTGAATTGCAAAGCCCCACCTCTAATCTCTCCACTGGAATTCATTTTCCATGCATACTTCTGGATCATATCCTAGCACTTCATTCTGGAATAAGAACAGGCTCTTGGCAACAACGCTACTAAGATGACTTCTCAGCCCTTCTGTGAATACGGCCACAATTGTGAATCCTGCAGTTGGATTGCCATGGAAAAGCAATGTGGCATCCAGTTGCAAGAACCTCCCCTTGTTCCTACAACCACATGTGTGTGACAGGGTCAGCAAGGTGTGCACCTACATCACTCTCCCAGCATCTGGGGCAGCCACCTTGGCACTTTGCGGAGAGTCAGGTTTTAGGGTGATGTAAACCATATGAAAAAAAAGTAAGAGACTGAGAGGTGAATAAGCAAGAAATTAAGTGATAAACCCATCACTAGGTCAACATTTTGTTTCATCGTTATAAAAGACAAAGGGCTGAACTCCAAAGAGAAATCCTCTGTAAAATGAAACATTTCAGGAGGTTCTTCCCCCCAAGCCCCCAGCAGTGAAATAGAACAGCTGTGGCATCACTGAGGAGCATCTGCCACCTGTCCCCACAGTGATTTATGCTGCGGAGGACGATGCCTGGGGAAGCCCTGCAGCCCAAAGGCCTTGAGTCCTCCATAGCTAAGGTGAATGGACACTCAGCACTGCTCAGAAACTGAGGGTTTGCATCATTTTAACACAGTCTTTTTCCCAGCCATAATCTCCTTGCTATGCTATTACACAAGGTCTCATTTTATTCTAATTCTTTAAAAGAATCATTCTGAATGATAACTTTGGTTTCTAGGAAAATCAGTTATCTAGACAGGTAGTGAAGATTCAATCTAATAAACACTAATTGAGCCATGGATAGTACAGTAACAATATACTGCAGCTTCTTAAATAACCATAAATCAGTTTCTAAGCAGAAATTATGATAGTAAAGTCTCCCTTTCTGTACTTGCACAAACAAAAGTAAAGATAATGCCTTCGTTTATCTTGTTACCATAGAACATATATTACTTTTACAATGATAATTGCTACACAGTTTAGACTACGTGAAAGACAGCTTAGAGAGCAGTGACTCTCTTCCATATGTTGTGAATCTATAGGAATTCTAATACCTATCTACTGAAGTGCATGTTTTTATTAAAAATATTTGAATTTAGTATCCTGCCATAAGATAATATATTAACAGTTCCTCTTCTAAACCTCCATGTGATTCCAGAAAGGTCATTCTAATCTAGAAAGCACTATGAATATCTTTTGAGGGATTAAGATAATTGGTAATAAAACAGTACATCAGAAAATTAATATTTAGGACATATGCAACTTTTTGTTTTCTGTGACATATATTTTTTTACTTAGTAAATTTATGAATATCACCTCAAAAGAGTTAAGACCACAATATTACAGTTATATATGGAGTAGCACAACTCATAATAGCTATATTTAGAAATGGCCTATAGGGCCATCAACAAATGAGTGGACAGAAACCATGTAGTTTTATATATATATATATATATATATATATATATATATATACACACACACACACACAGTGGAGTACTACTCAGCCATAAAAATATAAGCTTGACTCATCTTTAGGATAATGGATAGATTTTTAAGACCAAATGTTATATGAAAGAAATCAGATACAGATGATTGAGTATTGTGTGATTTCTCAAAAATAAGAGATCTAAAATAGAAATGATTTAAAAAGTAAAATAGGTATGCCTCATTTCTCTGAGCACCCGCACTCTGCTTTTCAGTGCATCCTATGTCTAACTCTGGGAAATCATTCTCATGGCTCAAAAAAAGTCAAATAAAATGGGGATAGTAGAAAACACAGAGGTAGACTCTATAAAAATGGGAAGGAGATAAGGGGAAGAAAGGATTCAGGGGGGTAAAAATGGTGCAGATGTGATATGTATATGTATGAATCCCCCAAAATGAGTGCAATTATTGTGCATTGCAAACATATAGTAATGATAAAAATTATGCATACAATATCTACTCCCAAAAAGAAAGAATGAAAATCTTTCACACAATACTCTGCGGAATAGGGAAATATCAAATATGATTCTAGCTCTTAAGAAAGCCCTGCCTTCTCTTAAAGAGATGACATTAATGGATTTGAAAACTGACCAACAAAATCCTAATACTAGATTGCATCATAAATTATGCAAAAAGGTTCTTAGTCTGTTGGAAGGGCGAGGCCATTTGGAGCTGATGGAGTAGAAAAGGTCCTGGGAGGATATGCAGAACTGAAGCCAAGGTTGGAGAATAGGTTGGGGTTTAAGTGAACAGATGGGAAGAGGCCACTCCAGGCAAAGGTTACAACACAAAAAGCCACGTGCTGTCACAGGATACCACAGCAAGTGGCCAGATTCAAGTGAAGTTGTGTGAAGGAGCAGTGGGAAATATTGCTAGATAGGTAATCCATGGAGTATGACTTTATTCTTAAAGAAGATTACACTTGTAATGAGAAATAGGTGTTTCATTAGGTTACTGAAAGTGTGCAAACACAAACTTAGTTATGAAATGAAAGAATGGATCGTAAGGTGACTCGATGAGCTATTTTTAGATTGTACTGCTCCCAGAAATAAACAACATAATTTTTCTTCTAAGATAGTTTAGTTGGTGCCAAGATATAGTCCGTATCTACAAATTTTGTGTAAACACTTTATAAGCAAGATCGTACTCCATGAGATGGGAAAACAGTTTCTCTGTGTGTATTAGTAAATAAGAAAATAGACATGATCTTTTACATTAAATTAAATGATTTAATTTTGATTTTGGAAAAAATATGAAACAGGTAAATCTGTGTGATTCAGACTAGTTCATTACATTGCTATGTACATTAAATCTATGGCTAATTCATACTCCGTCCCTCATGTTAATATATCCCCCATCACCAAGATAGGCAGTACATTAGCTTGAGCATTGAGCTAGGTAGGTGTGGAGCTTTCTTAGGCCAACTTTGCTCCTCTAACTTTATTCTTAGCCCTTAGCACCAGCAAGTTCCCTCCCTGTTCACTGTAAGATTGGGGAGACGGTACATAGGAGCCTAAGTAAGGAAGTGAAACTAGTTAGATCCACAATTCCATTACCATTATGATATTAGAGGTTACAGCCCTAAGAAGAGAATGGTTTAAATGTTCAATGTGACCATTTATGTAGATTGAGCTAACAAAAGCCCCAAACAATAAATACTAGTAGAAATGGCTTAAATTACTTAACTACACTTGAAATAAATTTATATTTATAAAAATCTTATAATCTATTTTGAAATACAAAAATAGCAGCAAGGAAGAAGTTGCACTATTCTAAAAACTTATCAGAAAGGGTAAAATTTGAGGAAAGCATGATTAACAAATTAAAATGTAATTATAAACACTTGATTAAAATGCTTCTCGTGTGTAACAGTGAAAATTTATAAAACTACTTTCACCTTGTATCTCAATGCTATGACTAGAATGCAAAGCCTTTTTCTGAGATAGTCTAACCTATGTCAGAATGAGAGTTGAATTTTGCAATATATGGGATTTTCTCCTTTATTTCAATTTGTTTTAAACCTTCAAAGTCAGTGTTGGGTAAGGGAAAATATATGATTACTTGACAAAGGAAAATGAATTTAAAGTGAGTTTAAACTTCAATTTTAATAGTCATTAAAATAAAATGAATTTAGCATAGATATTAGGGAACAAAAATTTTATACTTACAGAATAATTTTTAGATTATTCAGATTTCAGAAACCTTCAATTAATACCTTTCAATAAAAATAAATCAACATTAATTCTTTCAATAAAAATAAATCAATATTAATTATTTTTGAGGAAAATCATGCTTATTCTCTGAAATCAATAAAAGTGAATTCTGTGAAATAGTTCAATTCTTTACTCATGTAAAAAGAGTAAAAAAAGCATGTTGCTGACTATAAACTAGAAACTTAAATGACTTTAAAAAAAATACCTATCTGTTCTATAAAAATAGTTTTATTTTCTGTGCCCAATTTTAATTTAATAATATAGTTGTTTCCTGATATTTCTTGTCACATCTGTAGAACCGACATTGTCTGAAGGCAAGTTACATATCCAGGGGGATTGTTATCATTTTGGATGAGGGTTTAAGGTGAATTGTAGTAAGGAAAGCAAGGGTGGAAATGGAAGAAACCCTCTCTTGATTGTTTGCCACTTGTTCAAATGAGAATAGAATCAAAGACAGAGGCATAAAGCACATAAGACACCATCTTAGGTTCTTTTTTTCTGAAGATGGTAGACTTGTCTACCCTCCTCCTTTTCTTTTTACTCTATAACTTCTCAAACATCCCTTATCTCTAATTGTATTAAATGTTGGTTACTTAAATCACAGACCATTGCAAATTGTTTGTAGACTACTTACACAGATAAAGACAGCCAAACATACAACCCATGTTAAAGAGAACCAAACATACGGAAGTGGCTTTATTGTTGATTTATCTCTATAATTTAGATTAGTTGTTGAAAATTTTGTGCTATTTTGTGTACATAAAAAACTTCCCTTTTTATTTATGCATCCATGACAGTTGCAGATCTACCTAGATTCCATGATGCCGTCAGGGCTTTTTGCTTATTCTTAGGAAGAAACATCTTGTTATTTTTACTTAATGTCATGTTGTATGAGGATTAGCAACATGAAACAGAAACTCATCCCCTTTATGTGTGGGGTTCAGCAACAAAGAAAATAGAAACACTACCTCCCCAAAGAAATAAAGAGTCTGTAAACTTGAGTTGACCATATGTTCAAAGTAAACTGATCACCATTTCTGAAGCTACATTTGTGTTATTCAGATTATTTCGCCCTTTCCCTGTGTTGCATTCCACTTGGGAAAGATTTTTTTACCATTTTCATAAAGTTGAATATAATTAACATGCTTTAAAAATACATGTTTATTATATCAAATCACAGATGCATTGAAACTTCTAGAAAGGACTTCAAGTCCTTAGAGGTAATAGCGTTTAGTACCTTATTTTCAGAGAGGTGGCCAGGGCCCAGTGAGATTATGATTAGCGATACACACATTATGTGAAAGGCACTATTAGTGGAAGGGCAGGACCCAGGTTTCTGGGATAAGATGTCCTAAGCTGACTGCATTGCTACTTTACCTGGATGAAAGCATTTACTCTTTCCTACCACATGGAGGTATAAATGGAATTATGCTATATAGGACTTTTGCATGATGAGAAACATAATACTGACAGTTTAAGCCTTGAATTTAAAAACATTGATGTAATTACAATGCGGTTTTAGAGGTGATTTTCTTTTAAAATAATACCTATACTGCAACATGGACGATGAACTCTTAAAGGTTAAATAGATGGATACATGCACACTGTATGGGCCAATTCATGAGCAGTGCTACTGAGCCAGTTTTAACCTTGCTTCCCAAGGGAGGCAAAAAAGTTGGGTACAGTAGCTGACCAACCTTTTAAAGCACTGTCTTAACCAGCTAGAAAGTGAGCGTGAACTTAAAGACAGCACCAGATGTGGCTCCAAAGCCTCTAAATGCTGATGACATTTGCCTTTCATCTTTACTAGTATTATTTTGGCATCAGTTGGATCCTAACAATTAAGATTTGTCAAAATCTATGTTAGAATCTCCCGTCATCTTGACTTTCAATTTGTCCAAGTATACAGTCAATCAAATGTCAATATAAGGCTTCACACTGGAGTCACAGTTTTCTAGAAATAAAACTATGAACACTTCTAATTTCTAATGTAACACACAGTACTAGCTTTATAAAATAAAAGAAAGATTTTAAGTATTAGAATTTTCTTGTTAACTTTGTAAACATGTTGCAAGTAAAATCGCTGTGGGGTAAATTTCATTGATCTTAACTGTTCTGCAGCTTGCCCATACTTAGAGGCACTGACGTGAATTGAAGTGGAGATGGGGATGGGTACAACATGGCATTCAGTCGTATGACGCTTATTTTGAGGAGAGTACATTGGCCTAATCAGACCATTTAATTAAGAAGCATGTAAGAATAAGACTAGTTAATATTCACTGAATAGTCACTGAATATTAACTATTCCAGACTCTGTTATTTCAACTCCATCATTAACCCATGAAGATTCATCCTATATGAGATGGGAAATAGGAAAACAGAGAGTTCAAGTAACTTGTCCAAGATCATAAGCCAAGTGACAGTTGAGATTCAAAGAAAGCTATTTCAATGTAATACCAGGTACAGCTTCCATCAGTGCCTTGCCCTGTGCACCGAGGAGGTCAGGACAGTCTGCAAAGGAAGAAAACCTGGAGAACGTGCTAAGCCAACTGGACCAGAAGGTGTTCCTGCGCATCAGAAATAGGAAAAGTACCACTCCCCTCTTTGCTGACCTCTAGCCATACTTTAATTTTATATCTTTAGGGACCTACTACAGAATAATAAAAATCACCATCATTTCAAATTAGCGCAAGTGGATTCAGTATAACTAATCTGGTAAAAGGAAAAACAAAAGGCAAACTAACTTTCACTTTACAATTTATCATAGTTTAATTTTCTTAAAAACTTTTAAGGCAAACATACTATCTCATACTAAGTATAAATTGCTGTAACTTAAACTGAGAGCTCATAATGGAAAACAGTCAATCAAGGAAGTCTTTTAAAGACATGCAGTGCAGGGGATTTAACTCAGTGGTGCAGCACACACCTGGCAAATGTGAAGGCCTGCGTTCGATTCCCGGAACACCCCCAGAAGAAGTAGTGTGGGTCAGCACAAAAATTGATTAGGTTTTTATGTTATGTCAAGATCATTGTATTCATGGAATTCTAATAGAACTGGAATTACTTTGAGAAGTCATACAACAATAAATAACTATTCAAATTTAACATATACCTTCAAAATGTTTTCTATAGCTTTATTTTTACTCATCATAAAAGAGATGAGAATTCTGTAATGTTAATCAATTCAAAAACTAAAAAGAAGCAACAACTAACACTCTCCCTGAAGGAAAACCATTGTTAATATATTGATGAACTTTTGATTCATGAGTTTACCCTAAATATTGATATAATTAGATATATAGTAATATACAAATATACTATTTAAGGTATCATAAAATGTATCCTAGTGATCAGTATCATATATAAATTTATATGTATATATATAAAACATATGATAAAAAATATATGTATCATATATATGGATTAGTTTTCCAAAATGTGAATTGTAATTGTAATGTATCTTTTTTATAACTAGTGCATAGACATACCATAAAAATAATTAGCCTAGGTCCTATTGATGGACATTTGGATTTTTCTCATACAAACAATGTTCAGCTGAGCACACTTAGTGGTGTTTGGGAAGTTGTAGCTTTGTCACAAGATTCCTGGGGAACATGTTGGGCTCTGCCCAGAGAACTGCCCGCAGTATGACAGACCACCTCTGTGGCTCGGCTCACACCAGTGATCCTCAGGTCCTCTGGCACCTTGGTGAGGAAGCTGAGTTCTGTGACTCTTTCAGCATTCCAGTTTAAAATGGTAATGGAGATCTTGACTAAGGACTATGTTCTAAGAAGGAAGTGAAGTTTTACACAGCGTGCAGAGAGGCCTGGCTTTGAACAATCCCTATAGCTTTTGTTTACTTTTTGTGCCACCTGCACCTGCTATCTGTCATCACTTCTTCTTACTCACCTTGCTTACTTCTCCTATGATTCAAGTGGTCCAGTGCCTCACATCCCTGATCAATCAGGGAAGTCGGTAAAGCATCTTTACATGATCGGGTGCCCAGGAACGATGAAGGTCCTTTCCCTATTCCTTCACATCACATACCTGCCATTACTAAAATTTAAAGTAATAAATACATGGCTCAGCTTTTTCCACAGAGAGCCTGTATTTAGAAGATCCCATTAAACTCTTGTCTGCAAAGCATCAATCACAATATTTTAATTTGTTTTCTATTTGACTGAAGAAAACCATCCTATTCTGGGAATAGTTTAGGTCCAAAAGACCTGATCATGAATGCAATTCCACCACTCAGTAGCTCTGGGCAATATATGAGTCTTTGTTTCTCTGAAACAGGAACATTTTGAAGAGCAATATTGGATTTGTCCTCTTTGGTGTAGATTTGCTGAGCAGGGAAAGAGTGCAAGAAAAGAGACCATGAAAAATTGCCTATTATTCAGTGACAGTATCACTTAAGATTAAGGCTACGCAGCTCTGTGCCCTATCTGGTATTATCCTCGGCAAGAAGTGGGACTCAGAGCAGTTAAGCAACTGGCCCAAGAGTTTGAGAGAGACTGTGTAGAGTCAGAACTCAGGTCCAGACCTGTGACCATCAAAGGTGAATACTTTCTTCATACCCTATGCAATTTGAAATCTCTGCAGAATAATTTTTTACGTTAGACATTTGCATCACAAAAGCGTTCTCAGTTGTTTAACGGGGTGTGACTGGAGGGGAAATATGATTTCTCTTCTGAATTGTAACCCTCTGGCAACTCATTTGTCATTTCGCCCTTCCTGTCTGTCCAGATTTCTTTTAGAAGTGAGCTTCCACATTTTGTGTTTTGTTATGAACCACAACGGAATTCATTGGTATCATACTAGTCAGTCATCCCAAAGAGTTGCTACAAAAGAAAGATAAAAAAGACTTTCACAGACACAGTAGAGGGCCTTTAGCTGTTAATGACATTTTCAAATTTCCATTTTCCCGTCTAACCTGTCATACAGATTTACAGCAAACTGGAGCTCATTTATTTGAAACGTCCTCGTGCTTGCTTCTAAGGAACTTGCCATGTTAATTCTATTCTCTCAGACTGAATTCAATTTGTATATGTATCCATGAAGAAAACACTTAAGAACTTTGCTATTCCTGTAGATGAAGCACTAAACAATTTATAATTAAGGAGAGGAGAGCTGTACTTCAGCTGAAAACCAGCAGAAGTTTTCATTAGTTCTGAGTAATATGGGCTGCATGGTATTCTTAGGGAAAGGTGCTGCTCAATTGGTAATTCCATTATATTGATATTAGGTAATTATTCTATTATGTTCCCTCCTTTCCTCGCAAGTCACCTTGTTGGGATTTCTCGAAGAGAAACACAAGCAATGTGTGTGACATATGGCACCCGGAGGACTCAGCCCTCCTCCAGAGCCACTGGAAGTCATGTGGGCTACAGCTGAGTTCTGAGTACCTCGAGGACATTCAGACTCAGCTTAGTTCTCTCCAGTTAATTCAACAAAAGAGTGAAGTCTGAGATAAAATGATGTCAAAGGCACCATGCATGTTGGAGAAAATCATGGTTTTCAAAACCTCTTGGAGGAAATCTTGGTACATTTTTTTTTCTTTAACTGGAGAAAGAGTAAAAGATTGAGAGGTAAAAAGAAAAATAACAATACAGTATATACATCAACAGTTCATCAGGGACACAGGTCAGTAACTGAATTTCATGGTTCAGATTTGCGGCTTAGGAGTGAGGACAGAGAGTGAAAAAACCCAGGAGAAAAGTTATAACATGTACTGAAACACATTATATGAAATGAAACAGTACCATTAACAGAAAGTGTATTTTTTTCTTCTAGTCTATGTGGGTAAAAAAAAAATCAATTTGGAGTCAAATCGCATATGATACAGTGGAGTGATAATGGACAGTGGTTTTGAGTAGTGGGGCGTTTTGTTGTTGTTGTTCTTGTTATTTTTGTTGCATTGTGTTTTGTTTTGTTTGAGACAGAGTCCCAGAGCTTAGGCTGCCCTTGAACTCACTATGTAGCCTGAGGCTGACCTGGAACTTGCAGCAACCTCTCTGCCTCAGCCTCCCAACTGTGAAAATTACAAGTGTGTGCCACTGTGCCCAGCAATTTCTGAGTTTTAAACTCAGTGGTTCTAGCAAGGATTTCTGCATGTGTGACTTGGGAGTATTTAGGGTCCATTTAAGTGTCCATGTACCTGTGAACTCCAGGATAACAATGCTTTCTCTGTTATACTGAATCTAGAAGCTGTTCTTCATGTGTCCTCTCACTTTTCTTTAAGGTCCAGTTGAAAAGTGAAGAATCCAAAACCTTTGCAATGAAGATTCTCAAGAAACGTCACATTGTGGACACAAGACAGCAGGAGCACATTCGCTCTGAGAAGCAGATCATGCAGGGGGCTCATTCCGACTTCATAGTGAGGTGAAGGCCTGCCCTGCACCCTCCGGTGACAAGCTGGCTACAACACCTGCTGCCACCCTGCCCACACTTACCTATCATTTATACAAAGACATTGGAGGGCTTTTGATTAAAAAATAAAGTTTGAACCTATCCTTTATTTTTTAAGAGAATCTGATTCCTTAAAAAGAATATTTTTTCCAAAGGAGGCATCTATTTCTAACGTTCCATTTTCAACCTGTTACCTATAACACCACCTTGACAGTTGATGCTTACAAAACCAAATATTTTATATTCTGAAAAATTTTTTAAAAACAAAATGATAGCTGATCCTTTCACCTCAGTATTTGAGAACACTAAGAGGATAATAGGGAGCTTTTTATGTGCTGAAGTAGCTTTTGTAAGTTGCCAGTAGCACTTACAGAAAATAAGATATAAAAGTAAGTGAATAGCATGTGAAATTCATACATAGCTACACATAACAAAATTTAATCTACTTTACATCCACATGAGCAACATGTTTGTTACTACTCAGTGTTGCTTAAGGGTCCATGCCTAAAACATTAGCCAAATTGGAATTGAGAGAATCTCAAAACCCCCTTATCCATCATCATTTGGATTAACGCATTTCAAAGGAAACACTAACCCTTTGCAGCGTGGAAGTCTTACTCATGAGGCACTGGCTTCCCTTCCCTGTGTGAAGAATTATGTCTTTTCATTCTTCTTCCAAATTCCATGTGATACTGGCTGTGCAGAATTGCAGTGAATAAAAGGCCAGCATGGACTATGCAAAGGGTTCAACCTCACTAGACAGAAAGGCTTTGTCTCAAAAAACCCAGAAAATTTAGAGTATGGCACATCACGAGATTGTAATCTAGGCACTCAGAAATTTATATGATTCTTGATAACTTTAAAAATCCCCCCCATAGCTATGTTGAATAATTCACTTGTTAATAACTGGAATTAGCCTGACTATATAATAGAGCATCAGAATTTATTCCTCTTAACTTTGTATCATAAATATATGAGGTGATACACATACTAAATACCTCTCTTGACTATTAACGTACCTATATATGTATCAAAATGTTCTACAGTATGCCGTGAGTATGTACAACTATGTGTCAATTAAAAAACAAAATAAAGAAAAAATCATTTCTTAAAGTTTAAAAAGTTACATGCTTTTAAAACACAATGGTTTTTATAACCTTTGTTTTCTTGTTTGCAATTCACAGGCTTTATAGAACGTTTAAGGACAGCAAATATTTGTATATGTTGATGGAGGCGTGCCTCGGTGGAGAACTCTGGACCATTCTCAGGGATAGGTAGGCGAGCTGAGAAATGTTTATTCTGTCTCTAAAACCACAATTGTCTTTGACAATCTGTAAGAAAAACAATTATAAAGTATAAATAATTTTATTTATATTTCACATGTTTATATTTTAAAATGTAAACATAAGGTCTAGCCCATTATATAAATGAAATTTACTGTAACCCATGTTAAACTCACATTGTAACTGATGCTGTAAGCTTAATCTACCATAAAAAATGGTACCTGGGAAATTTTATATACAGGACATAGTTCATGAATATAGAACCAAATTGAATGCATTCTGAATTTTTCTGAAATTCAGTGCTGTGATTTAAGTTGAAGAGAGTGATAGCTATTTTAAATTGAAGAGACTTTATTTGACCCTCTCAGTGTTTAGATGGCCAGTCTGTGTTTCATGACACTGAGAATATTGTCAAAGCAACTTCTCCCCTACTTTTCACTTGTCTTTGCTTTCAAAATTAACATGGCTTTTCATCCAGCTCTCTGATTGTTTTCTACTTTGGAGGAAAAATTTATTTGCAATATTTCATACAAATAATCTGATTTAATTTTACCTTTTACCCTCCTGGGCTGAGTAAACTTTGTCTTCATAGTGCTTGTTTTTCTTTCTGATTATACAAAATCATTGTGTCTCAATTCTTCATCTAACATTTATATAACAAACAAGTTATCTTTTTTTAAAAAGGTTACCTTATAAAATGTCTTAGGAAATCATTACCTATACCTACTGTTCATTTTTTTTAAAAAAGCATAATTTTATTTACCTGTAAATAATCTTTTGATCATTTCCTGTGAATGACCCACTGATGGTTCAGAAGTTATTTCCCTATTGTTTTGAACATTCCACTTCAGATCATCTACATTTCTCTTATCCTGTCACTCAGACTGTCCTTCACGGGTAAGATCTTTTTGAAACCTAGCTGGAGATAGGCCTGCTGCTTCCACAGACCATTAGTGGTTGCATTTGTCACTTTGTAGATATCTCCGAGCAAGGACAACGAACTCTTTATAATCTTTGATTTAAAGTTTCATTCCCAGTGATGTTCTTACGGTACTTTCATATCATTGTATGATATGCTCTTTTAGCTCTTTTACTCCCGTGACTTTAAATGTATCAAATGGACATCTTTTCAGTGCATTATGTCCTGTTACACTAGTGTTAGATTTTTTTTTAAAACTGTAGATAAAAGCATATAAGGGAATGTCTCCTGTTTGCATTGGCAGGGAGGTTGGCATCTATACTGTACTAAGCTATTGTACCATAATACTATGCTATTGTTAGTTAATATCCAAGTATAGATTATGTGTCAGGCACTGTGATGAAGGTAGAGATTGTATGATAAAGTAGATATGGTCTTTTTCCTCATAATTTACAGACTGTTTCACTAAGTTAATATTTAAGTTTGTTAATTAATCTTTGGCATATCATACTGTAGTTTTACTGTATTATTTTTGATGACATTCCAATATAATGGCTTACCTGAAATTTGTTCCCTATTTTTAAAATTAGAATAGGAGAATATTTGCAGGTGGGATTAACTAGGAAATCAGAAATCAGTGCTAAGCTTCACAGAGAAAGGACCAGCTATTCCCCAATAGTTTTTTAAAACTTCTATCGAGTTTCTTGATTAGACTGACAGTAACAAAAGTGATAGAACGCTATTTACAGTCAATTCATGTGTCATTATGCAGGCACAGCCATCAATTTTTAAATCATTTTTAAAAGTAAGTATCATTTCACATTTTTCTCTGACTTGATGTTACATTTTGTTTGGTCATAAATGGGGGTCGAGGCTTCTAAGTAAGAGGCATATTGATTTGTAGGGCTTGTTGTGAAACAGCAGCTTCTCTGGGAGGAGTGAATAAAGGAAAAGTAAACAATGGCTGTTCCTCTCTTAACTGCACAGGCTGATTTTTGGCCCTTTCATTTTTCTTTGGTTAATCTTCCTTAAATTTGAAGCGCAAAGCTGCTGAGTCTCCCTCATTGCACTCAGTGCCCCATGAAGAGCAGTAGCAACCTAGTTGTCCAAAAGATTCAGAAATATTGAAGCTTCAACATTAAAAGCAATGGAGCTATTACACACACACACACTTTCACATACACTTTGACTACTTTTAAAGTACATGGCTTTTCTTTTACCTAACTAAAAGACTGCTAGGAAACTAGCATAATTTTCGACATTTAG
>PVJX010006533.1:0-76970 GCA_004027295.1 Dolichotis patagonum | reverse complement strand
AAGAAAGAAAACATTGCTTATTTCTAAGTGATGTTCTGGTACATTATGCTTTTTAAAAAATACGTTTGAGAGAGTTAGACAGAAACAAATGTTGTGAATTAACTTCAAGTAGATTTCAAGACCCAAGAGGTACATGTAAGTAGAGCAAGGTAGGAACTTAGCTTATACTTCCTAAGGATAATAAAATTTATTCAAACAGCATAAAAAAACTCAGTGAGGTAAATCTTCAGCCACTTGTGGAAGTGAGTTTAAGACAGTGACTGGGGAACTGTGTGATAGTACATATTAATGACTGTAGCCTCTTAGAATCAGTCTCCTCACTCCAGAGCAGAATTTGTTCCTAGGGTCAAAGCTGAGTCCATCTATGGGAAGGGGTTAAAGATGTTCAGTTGTCAGAGCAGGGGACTAGAGGCATGGTGGGAGACACTCAGTATGCTCATTGCAAATCTGGACACCCCCAAACAAGACACACTCCTTAAAAATATTTTGATTTTGTCCCCTAATCCTCAGCATCTTTGACCCATTCAAAAGTTGGACTCCCTTCAGTCAAAACATAGCTTATTTCATATGGCCATAATTAAATGTTTGGAGGAGAGGGTGACATGAAAGAATTCCCTATTATCTGTCAAAGTTGCATGATGTCCTGAAATGGAATTATGAAGTATAAAGACTGACTTCTAGTTGTTGCTTTTTGCTTTATTTTTATTCCATTACTGTGGATTCTTAGGTTATTTTTTTAGTTGGTCATAGTTCTATGACTGGATCTTGGATTGAATACCAGTGTGTAGAATGACTATACAAAAGAAAACATACTTCAATAGTATACATTTACCTTAAGTGACTATCTTATAGGCATATTCTATCTGGTCAGTTTCATGTATTCCAGCCTCAGAAAGCGATTACCTTCACTGCTCTTTAGACCCTCTTGTGATCATAATACACACTTGTAATCAGAACATGTCTCTAATCCAGTCTAAGACAATTCTGGAACACCTACACCAGGAAAATTGTTTTCTATTTTGTTCTGTGAATCTGGAACCACATTAGAAGGTCCTTGGGAGTTATTCAGGTCAAGTTCAGTTTTAAGAAAGGTATTTGCTTGTAATCTGCCTGACATTTTTCCAGTTCACCAAGCCTTTTTGTAATGGCTTTTGGAAAATTCAAATTTATTTTAGATACAGTCATTACTTACCATGCTAAAGCACTCATTTTGATAAACATTTATGTGAAACCAATTTTGAGTTACACATATTGAGTTTTAAAAGTAGCAATGTTAGTTTCACATAATTTATAACAGTTTTTCCTTTGTTGGGAAAATCTTAGCAAAGCTTTGGCTAAAATCAGTCAACTTGAATTGTGGACATTTGTATATCTTCTAAAATATCTATGTGCCCATGTTGTTAATTATGTAGAGATGTGGAAAAATCTACAATTATAAAATGAGGGATCTTAAAACATATATAAAAACTATGGAAAATTAAAAGTTAACTTCTATACTCCAAAGTGAGAAATTTAAGTTCTTGTTACACTGAGTCACAGAAAAATGTGATTGTCTATGTAACCTACATATTTATAGCACCTGATTCTAGCTCCCAAATGAAGCCAGTTTTCTATAGTTAACATATTAAAGTATAATTTATTTTGATTACAGTATAATCTTTACTTTAAAGTCTAAATTTACATGCAACTTAATATAAATCAATATTATGAAAAAATCCTTTATTATAAGACATGGTAGGTAATATGATCTTATTGTATAAAACAACACTATCTAACAGGTTACCATATTTTATGGAGTTCAATTGTTCTTCACTACTTCTTAATTGTAAATATAATTCAATTTATAGCAAGTTCGTAAGAAGAAAATAAGCAAATAAAAAATGTTAAAGGAGCTACCTTGAATTAAAGTGACAAAAAATTGTCAATTAGTTATCATATTTAAATAAAGTAAATATTTGCCCAATCATACTTGCAAGTGTTATTAACAATATGTAGTGGCTCCATTCCTCAGCTCATTGACCAAGTCATCTGCACCTCAATTTGGAGAAGTATTTGCATGTGTCAAACCAGTTAGTGTCTGTCTTTGACAGAAGTGACTATTTACACAAATGTCTGCAGCTTATCATCTCTGTTGTTAGGCATAACTCTTTCACTATGGTTTCTAATGACTGGTTTTTACTGTTGACAGTTATTAGTATGCCCCAGAGGTAACAGAACATTTGTATTGCTAGCAGCTTTCTTTTTAAAAAGCTACATTCCAGTTAACATTTCAGTTGGATTTTAACAACCAAACGGTCCTCTAATTTTGAGAAGGACCCAAACGGGCACATTTCCACACAAGATCAAAGGAAAGAGGCAGTTTGTTTTTGACTATACAGGTATCAAACATTTTTATTGGCATAACATTTCCAAGGCTTAAAAATGTAATTAATTCCTTTCCATCCAGTTTAGAACCTCTGTGTGCATGTTAAATAAGGTATTATTTGGAAACTCAGAAATAACAGTTGGATAGTCATGCTGGCTACTGATTTTTACAAATGAGTTCAAAGAAATAATAACCTTGTAAACAGATTTTCATGCCTACCATAAATTAACACTAAGTCTTCTTAATGTACCAAGGACTTATTCATTACATGGACACAACATGGTGCCTGACCTGGCAGAGCTGCTCTCAGACAATGTCTTTGAAGTCATTTCATTCTTGTTCTTACTTCAAGCATCTTAGACATGTGTCTTTATATAGTCCTCTTGAGGGTGGGGACCATATCTGAATTACTCCATGTGTTTCCTAGTGCAGAGTACTCTGAAGATTAAAAGATGGTTATTATTAAATGGAAACAGCCACTAAAATTTTATTTTACAAGGTTCTGTTTTATTTTGCTTCTCTTCTCCTTTTTCATTACAAAAGGATTATAAGAATTCTTGCTCAGTATAAAATTGAAAACTAAGTGCAAACAATAAAAACAAAAACTGCTTCCTTCTTTTTTGGAAACTATCTGCAGTTTGGTATAGTGCCATTTACCTATGTTCTTGACTTTAATCTTACACAATTAAAAGTAATAGGCTGTCAACATTTATGGTCACTGGATTTATGTAACTTTGGACTAAATTTATAACTATCTTACTTCTTCATAAACATTTAGGGAACAGTAGTAGTGCAAAAATACATTTTAATCTGCAGTATGAACATTTTTTGCTTTCTATTGCTACTGAATTCTTATATTCAGCCTTTAACCTGTATTCCACCATAAAATTCTAGAAATCAGGGTGTTCAAGGTTTTTCCCTTCAAAGAAATGTGCAACCTTAATCTAAGGAAGAACAAAATAATACAAATTAGAATACACTTGCTAGTTTAATAAAAATTTACTGAGTGTAAATTTACTAAGTATGATGCATGACAGATTCTATGCCAAATATTATTCATTTAAATCTCTGACCTCAGATAATGATAAAGAGAGACACATACATAAAAATACAATATTTGTGACCCCATTTACCCAGACTCTGCACCACCTGCTCACAGGAAGAAACAAAAAAACCCAGCTGGGGATCGAAAAGTGATATTCCTTAAGTGACAAGAGGGTGTTTGGAGAAAGCCACCTGTAATTGGAATTTAGAGATCTTGAGCTTTGTGGGACAGGGGATGTAGCTCACTGGGAGACTATACACCCCGTGTACACAAGGCCATCACTTCAATCTGTAGCACGTGCACATGTGCACACACACACACACACACAGAAAGACAGTAGATAATGGTAGGATGACTATTACCACCATTGTCACCCTTTCTGTTTCCTCCTACTTCCCCCGCCAAACACACTGCAGAGGGTTGTAGGGCAAAGGAGAAAGAAGCAAAGTCTTCGTAAAGCAAAATTTTCATTTCTTCAAAGAAGCTGTGAGAAAATCAATGATGATGGCCACTAAGAGGGACTTGGCTTATCATAGAAGAAGTTGCCAAAAGAACAACTGAGGGATGTAAGAACCAGGGAAGAACAGAGTTGTGACATGTAATATCTTGCCCACAGTTTGATGGCAGATTCAATTCATACTGATGGATTAAAGGCCCCCTTGTCATCGTTTTTATCTGTCTCAAATGGTCTTCATTATTTTCCTATATGACTTCTTACGACATGTTGTAGAATTTGTCTTGCTCTTCCCATGTCCTGCTGTTTACCATTGCAATAGTGCTATAATCAACTAAGGAATCTATGACATGGTATGTCTGTAACCAGCATGGTATATATTCATGTATTGTTTTATGTCTCATTAAATTGCTGATGTGTTTGTGACCTGCTTATCATTATTGAATTTAGTGAAGTTGTTTTGTAGTGCAATGGCATCTTTTTAAAAGTTTAAATTAATTATTCATAGAGTATAGAAAAACTTTGTAGCTTTTAAGTATCAACTTTAGAATTGAGGGTCTCATGGAAGCAGTCACATAACATGGCATAATTTTTTGTTACTATCTTGGAATGAAGTATTTCATAATTGTAAAGCATTTTTCATTCTTGAAATAACTTCTTGGTGCTAGTGTTTTAGCATACAATACTACTAGGGTTTTTTTGTTTGTTTGCTCTTTTTGTTTGTTTGTTTTCTTTTTTTTTTTGGTACCAGGGATCAAACTCTACTACTAGATTTTTAAGGTGCTCCTACATTTAATTTCATAATAGCATTATGGAGGATTTTTACTATCTATATTATGACAAATAAAAGTTGAAATAATTCATATATTTGACAGCTTTCTGGATTCAGCATCAAGATAACAGAGATTTAACAAAGGGATCAGGAAAAAATATCCTCAGTTATTTCTGGCATAACTGTTTTCAAAGAAAACCAAGTAACTATTGTGGGATAGGGTATGTTGTCTAGTCACTAACATAGATGTGTAAGAGTCCATCTCAAATAGCATAACAGAAGTATTAGCACTTTGGGAGGCATTATCTTGACTTCAGAAACTAAGGGAGACCCTGATATCTCATCTTCCTTTCTTAGAGATCAATAGTGAGCTCTAAAAATAGAAATAAATTATCCACCTCCCCCACTGAAATCTGGCAAAATGTCAATATTCCTCTCTTAGAGAATACTATGTACTTCGGCAAATACACCGTGGTGTATATTTTTGGATCCTATTTATGAATCTTATTTAAGCTGTCATGCGTATCTACACTAGCATTATCCAACATTGGTAAGGCAACAATTAATCTCAATCTTGAAATCATAGTAAATATTAAAATAATGTTTAAACATTTTTCATTTTCTGTTTTATATGTTTCTAGTATGCAGACCATCAAGCCATTGAAAAAGACAGAATTTAAATCAATATTATATAAACAAAAGTGACCTCTTTTGTCTTCAGAACTCTGGAATAATATTAGTTTAGGGCTCAGTGTTATATTTATGCTTAAGTGTTTTCTTCAGTAAATGTTTAGAAAATTGTGCACTAGCCTTGAGTGAGTATAAACCTCCTCTAAAATAGACAAAACCTTCAGAAACACACTATATACCTCTCTAGCCTGTTATAGTTGGAGTTACAATCTACCAAATAGAGGTGGAAAAAGCTGCACATCATCTAAATTTGTGGCTCTGGGATCTGGAATATTAATTGATGGTTAACATCGAATTAAACCCTAAATAATAATCCACAGAGATTCTTTACCATGACTTGCTGATTTCCTAAGAGTACTCTTGCTAAGAGTCACTTGATCCAAGGGTCTGATTGGGAAAACCCAAACCTCCCAATGCAACAGGAAAACAATTTATTTCTTTGGGATAGAAAGGTGTAATTGGTTTGAAAATACATTACTGTCATCTTTTTCCTTTAAACTGCTAATGGCTTCAACATTTTTATTATTATAAAGTAATGTATATGCATTATGCCATAAGGAAAAAGTCAAAATCAAGAGTTACCAAATACACTTACAATCACCTGAAATCTTCCACCAAGAGGTCACTACTGTTAACATTTTGGTGTATATCTTTACAGATTTTCTGCTCAAATAACTGCTAAAATGGATCATGTTTGCTTACAATGTAACTAAAAATACTTACCTCCTAAATATATTATGTGTGATTTTGTTCAAAAACCCCATTTTTGGAACTATTTTTATTGCATTATTTTATATGGAATCAGAAGACGTGGAACTAAATCATTACATAGTGCTCAAAAGTATAAGAAAATTTAATGTGACACTTCATTAGTCATCAATAATGGTTTTTTGTGCCCAAGTATTGGCAGAAGAAAACGTTTTACAGTTAGAACATTACAACATCAAAATAATGAAATTCATGATTTGCTATTGAGTTTTAAAGACACCCAAAATATCATTAGTAGTATTTTCTTTCCTTTTCTTCTTGTCTTATTTCCCAACTGTCTCCTGATCTCTCTCATGGTCATTACCACACTCTTCTATGCTTTGATGTTGACAAATGGAGTTCTGTTAGCCCAATTAAAGCTGAGAATTATAGGATTCTGTCAAGACAACATTTTGTCAAATGAATTAATATGCCATATATATATATATATATATATATATATATATATAACACATATAAATCACAAAAACTTTGTAATGTAAAAGGATAGAACTAAGTGCCTGAGAGTGGAAATCTGGGAAAAGCAAAAAACTTTTTATGATAAGCCCCTGTATACATTGTGAATTTTTTATAATACCTGTGCAAAAATTAAATTTAAACAATAGCTATATATGTATCTACAAATATACAAAGTTGTCAGCCTAATAAAGGCTCAATAAACACTTTATAGTATACTAAGTACTCAGAGAATTAAACCACAAACTGTGATGGTGTCACTTTCTGTATCTGCAATGGGAAAATATGTTTTCTTTTCTCTGAAAATATTTTTTGGTTGAAATTCTACAGAAGGGTGCCATAGCAGAATTAGAATACCATATTTAAATAAGGGACCTGGAAAAGGCACAACAATGTCTCTCTGTTCTGATGTTACATCAAATACATATCACTTAAACACACACACACACACATACACATACCCCAGCATGGGAGAGCGCTGGAGGCTTCACCTGAGACAGTTCCTTAGGTGTATTTGCAACAGTTATACTGAAGTAAGAAAAGTTACAGGAATTATAATTTTGACTTTGATTCTTTTGAAACATAAGTTATCTTGGTTTTTGATTGTGTAAATCATATTTGTGTCCTTTGGGTGATATCTGTGTGGCAGAGACGCATTCAGGTCTGAGAGTTAGTTGCATTGATCTATGCAGGTCTCAACAGTGTCCTTGATTTTTTTCTCACTATTTTCTTGCTTTTTATTTGCAGGTAGTAAAGTCAAAGTCATCCAAAGAACATCACTTTATTAAGATGAAAAGGTTAAAGAATCACATCGTGGGAAAATATTTTAGCAATCAAAACAAAGCACAACAGCGAGACTCTATAACCAATTTTCAATCACCGTATCATGTCCAAGGTCCAATAAATCAAGTTTGTTCTGAAATCTTGCTCAGCAGGATGTGTGCCAGTGGAAGGACTTCATGAATGACAACTACATTTGGAGTTACAGACAAGCCACTCACCTCGGTGGTGATCTATGACCCAAAAAATGTGCCTCATGTGTATTTTGGAGTGGCCCATGCTTGTGCACGTCAGCACGTCCATGCACACTAACGTACACTTAGCTAAAAAAAAAAAAAGTGGTAGTAACACTTGTCTTCATAGCCTTACAAAATTAATATTTGAACTTGAACAATTAGTTGGTTTCAGAGTGAAAGACAAGCTATAAAAAAGATTACTTGAAATATAAACTAGGACTACTGTGGGCCAGAAATTGCATTGTGATAACAAACAGAAATATAGACACTTGAATTATATGGGAAAAGAAATAATGCTGGTTAGTATTGTGTTATCTTCTTTATAGGTATACTAATATTAAGCAAGCGAAGAAGCAATTACATTCCACTTGCAGTTAGGGATTATGCTTATGTTTTTCACCAGGAGAAAATATGGTATTTATGATGACTTAGAGTAAATTTGTGGATCTAATGCTTATGAAAAACATCTCTCCTTATATTTTTAAAATGTTATAATTCAAAGGAAAAGAACAGAAATGATGTTCCACAAGAAATTTGAAAAAATTCTATAAAAAAGATAGAAAGTGAAATATTTTACAGTTTAAACGTCAGTATATTTAATTCTGCACTTCCTGTGTTTTTCATAAACATTCCTTCCTGTCCTGTCTGTGAATTTAGAAGGGTAACTGCAATCTAAATTGATGAAATACATGATATTTTAGTGAACAACAAAAGATAGTTCCTCATATGTTTCTCTACTATGTTTTGTTGATGATATTACTTAAGAAAGCTTTTGTTTGCCATTATAGACCTATGTAATGTAAGGTTATAATTACATTTTATGTAAATATTTTGTGAAGGATTACATATTCTCGATGTATAAGCATAAACCATTTGCATATACCCACAAATAGTGCTATAGCTACTATCTGTATTTTTTTCTTGGAGAACCGTATCTAACCCAAATTTTGAAAATGCATCAAACTCTTATTAAAACTGTAGTATACATATAAACATGTAATTCTAGTATTTAAAACATTCATCTCTTTAGTTTCAAAATGCTAAATAAATTACTATACAAATGCTTTTTTGTGAGAGAAGCTATTGTTACAGTACCATTTAAAGGATTATTTTTCTTTTGATGAAGAAAACTGATAGATTTGTTCAATATATGACTGAAATTACTAACTGTACAAATACCTCAATTTCATTATCATACAAAAATGAAACTATTTTGATCAATCAGCTCTTCAGTATAAGTACCCAACTCCTTCAAATACTCTATTTTTATACATATATTTTTATATGAACATAAACATGAATTTATATTTAACTGTCTTAAATTATATTTAAATACAAATATCATTTGATATGAACAATGTGCATATATATTTTCCTATAATAGGTATTTTTGAAGCAATGGTACAGAATTAACTTAAAGGTGAAAGATTTTTTTCTAGTTATACTACTATATGAAAGCGTCACTTTAGGTTTTCAGAGATTTTTTAATGATATAAAATGTTACCAATTTATGCAGCCACTCTATCATGTTTTAAAGCATTTCACGTTCTGTAACAGTACTATAGTCAGTGTGTGTTTCTTATAAGTTACTGTCAATATGATTGTAATAAACATCAGACAGAGGTTAATCTGGCATTTACCTCTTCACTATTGAAATAATAATAATTTTGGAAGCAATTTTAATGATATTAATAAATGTCTTGCTAATTATAATCTGTGTTCAAAAAGTATCTTTATTCCTTTGACTACAGGTATACAACTATACAAACAGTGACCACTTGGCAGGGATACCATTATGTGCATTTCAGTATTGGTATGTGATTAAATAGGATTAACTATATAGTTCTTTCCAACTGTGATATTCTGAGTGTATGATCAGATGAAATCTCTGCTGTAAAATGATCAAAGCTTTTGAACATAGTGTAGTGGCAAACATTTTTTAAGATAAGGCGCCGAAATTCTAGGAAGCATTTTAATTATTTCTTATTTGAAGAAATAGTATTTTATTCTATTTTGGGGAAATAGTTGCATGTTTATGTATACACACATGTATTGGTATATGTTGAGCAAGTTCCTAATTTGAGTGAAGAAAATAGGAGTAGGCATTTTAACATATTTTTAGGTGTGAAAGTTACAGGAAGTGTATTATTTTTGGTAAGAATTGATCAGTATCCAATCCAAACTAAACTAAACTTAAGAAAATATTTATTTTACTGAAGGTCAAGAATAACTGCATAAACATTTCCAAGTACTATTGTTGACATTGTGGGGTGTGTGTGTGTGTGTGTGTGTGTGCTTAAAGACACAATGTACTTTTTGACAGATAAATAAGATCTTGTAAAGACATATGAAAAAGAAGGGCTCACTATTTCTTGGTGGTTTGGTTTACATTTGAGTGATTCAGGCTTTTTAATGTTAGTTGCTTGTGTGCCTAGAATTCTTCTCTACAGAACATTATTACTTAGAAAGTGTTGGAAGTAATTACTGGAAGTAGTTTCAGTGAAGTTAGTAGGGGTGAGGGGAGGATTGTTGTTCTGCATCAGAAGTTCCTTCTGTTAGTTCCATTTCATCAAAAGAGTCCAAGAAGAGGCACTGAAATGGATTAAAAATTACATGTCACTAAGAGTTATTTCCAAGCTGTAAAATTTTGGCATACAAGTGGTAGAGGTATTTAATATAGTAACAAGGTTAAGAGCCTAGATGTATACTCTGGATTAAGATCTTATTAAATATTGTCTTATGGTCTCCTTTGTTTAAACAAAACTGAAACCATCATCATGTAAAAATTTTCTCAGAATTTTCATCTTACAAAAATATAAAAACATCATCAAAATCAATGGATAACATTATAATCTAATAAATATAAGTGACTAAGCTCACTCATAATGTAATGCTGAGTTAATAAGTTCGGAAACATGTATTCAAGTACAAAACAATACTACAGCAGCTTCCACCATTTTGTTTGGATTGAAGAATAATTGTGTGCTTTTTTTTTTTCAAAATGCATATTTAAAATTCAAATGCCTTTTATTACTCTTGGAAAGGAAGGCATTTTGATAGACCATTTCAGTGTAAGATGAATCAGAAGTTGTCAGTAATCCCCAAAGACCTACTAAAGACAGCAGGACACTGTAAGCTCCTACAAATAAGATTGTATATTTGGCAAAGTTTCATACTTTCAAAGAGCCTTTTATCATGGCTTTATTGCTTCAGTAACTGCTATTATCAACTTCCTATTTCTTTTATGATTCATTCACTTGTTGCAGCGGACTTCAGAGTTCACTTTTTTTTCTAGCTAATATCGACCGAGTAGTCCTCCTAAAATGGTGCTTTACTTGTTTTCTTTATGTTCGCTGAAATATAAAACATTTGTTTCATTGCTCTACATAATGTCAGATCACTGTGTCTTAGTATACAATTGAATACTAATACACAATACTAATTCTTAAAACATAATGAATATAGTCTGTAAGTCTAATATAAATCAGCATAATTATGTAAACACAACTAATAAGAGGAAAAGAACATCATTAAGAGAAAATACTCTAAAAGGATTTCTGTGAGGTGGTAGATTAGGTTTAGCGTTTGATTTATGCTCACTGGCATTTTATCACAGGTCTATATCACTCTACAAATAAACTGTTTTCATTTAGGTTTTAAAGACTTTTTCTGACTCTGAGTAATACATCTGGGAAAAATATTGCATTTTGCATTATGTTATGAGTAGCCATTTAATATCTCTAACCAAGATATTTCTTTAGGTGATTTATGTGTAACAACATATTATTCTTTTTATTACATGAGATAAAAAGTAAACTTCTTGTCACATGAAACACTGGTTTGTATGAAATCCATTATAATGTTTAGATATTTAGTATTTGAAAAGCAAAGTAATTATTATTGATTATTGGCATATCAAAATACAAAATTATATAGTTTTTGATAAGTACAAAATGTGCTCAATTAATTTTCAATTATATAGTGAATTTTTAATCTTATAGTTGGTGAAATGCATCAATTGGAAACAACCTTTAGCATAAGGCGAAATGATTTAATAGTGAAGGTATATTACATATTTATATATTTCATTTAATTGTATTTTTACTTTCTTCTTATATTAAATTCTGCTTAAAATCTGTAAACTGAAATTTAAATGGATGGTATCATTTTCATTATCTTTAAAGTTTTTCATTTTTTATTTGGCTCATAACTTGCATATTTTAAAATTTTCATCATGAATAATCCTTGGATATTAGAAAAAAGTTAACATTAAAATAAAAGTCACTTATGATATAATTTGTAATGTCCATATATATCTGCTAAATACCATTTAGATGTAAAAATTTCTTTGGTCTTCAGGAGGTTTTCTTACCCTTAAAGATGAAGAACTGGGTTTCAGAATTCTTGTGTCTCATTTCAGTAAGTACATATATGTGAGATGATGATATAAAACACCACTACTGAATCAACTGTAACCCAGGTTAGTGGTCCTTAAGGACCAAGATAATTAGAGGAGAACTGAAAGGAAGTAGGAGGACTTCATTCTAGAAGAAAGACTCCTATACTGACTGTGTCCTGCAAGAAGGACAAGTTAGGAGCACTTTGCAACTATCTTTGACAGTTATCTAATTCCCATTCAGAAAAGAAAGAAAGAAAGGAAGGAAGAATGAGAAACAGGAAAGAAAGAAGAAAGAAAGAAAGAAAGAAAGAGAAAGAAAGAAAGAAAGAAAGAAAGAAAGAAAAAAAGAAAGAAAGAGAAAGAAAGAAGAAAGAAAGAAGAAATAAGAAAGAGAAAGAAAGAAAGAAAGAAAGAAAGAAAGAAAGAAAAGAAAGAGAAAGAAAGAAAAAGAAAGAAGAGAAAGAAGAAAGAAAGGAGCAATCTTTGACTTTCTATAACTGTAGAGGAGTATTATGTTTTGGCCAGTTAGCCTGGCAGTTAATCTATATGTGTTATAATTAGATGCAGGCAAAAAAAACCCCAAAAAATGAATAAATAGTTTTAAGTTTTTTATGAACCAAAAATAACGATAATCTTAAAGAGCAGATGAATGTGCTTCTAACAATGTATTTATTATTTGTCATCAGGAAAAGTAGAACATGTGCTCTAATTGTCATTGTAGTATATCCTCTGGAGAACCTGAAATGACAACTCATTTTTTGCTAAAATTGTTTGTTTTCACCCAGGGGATCATTCATCGACCAGGACAATTCCCACTTGTCCTTACCCTTGAAATGGAGCTTAAGCAGTATTTTTCTGTGTGCATTTAATATGTAATACAAGACGCATTTCAAAGCTTACATTTTATGTTCTCCTTGCCTTAATTACATGTAACATGAAGCGTATGTTTTAATGGACATGAGCTCTCTAGTTTTACAATATGTTAAAAAAATTTATGAGCCTTTTGTTAAAAATCATTGCCCATGTCACTGGCAGAACATGAAATTGTTTGCAGCTACTTTATATACTCACAAGATAAAGTTTGGTCTGAATTAAAAATAAATAGTATGGAAGGTATTGAAACAACACCTCTGTAGCTTAAAATGGATTTAGTCATCAACTAGCCCAGATTTGGCTCTATTGATTTCTGCCACATGTTTGTACATACTACAGAAAACCTGATATTTGTTCGTACTTGCCTACAATGAATACCCATTTCTATGAATACATTTTCTATGCAAAATATGTTTTTGAAGGGTGTGGGTGCAACCCTTAATACAATTTATTCCTGCCAAGAACAGGAATCATTTCGGTAAGATAGGGTTTCCAAGACCATGTCATTTGTACACTCAGAACTCTCTCTTGGCCACCAATCCTATAAATAAATTGATACTTTATGTAAATTATTTATTCATGATGAGGTGGGTCTGATACAGACATTGTATCTCATGTTCCTATTTCCCAGAAGAGTGGGTAATCTCAAGTGGGTGATTGGCTTAGACGTTGTTTTTATGTTTCCTGGCATCATTGTACGTCTTTGAAGTATTGTATTACTTGAAGTCAATTTCTCTTCCAGTGGAAGCATCCCTGGGAAGTCATCTTTAATAAACTATTATCGAATACAGTGAAATAAATGCCTGTCCTTCACTACTGATAAGGGAATGGTTATGTTGCTTCTGTAGACAAGAAAGTAAAAATAGTGTCGCAAAAGCCAAGTCTTCCTTGGCTTGTGTCTGGTGAGTAAAGGAATTCAAAACAGGAATTACGTATTATTTCAAACAAAAACACATGTATACTCCTACAAACACATACACATATGTATGTATGTATATAAATATATACATATGTGTGCATATATACTTGAACCCTCCCAATGAAATAAATAATAGAGAATTATCAATTTTACAGCCATTGAATTAGTTTCTTTAAAACATTCTTCTTATTTTTTGATTTATAGCAGAAGGTAAAACCCTTAGAATAACAGTTTATGTATCTCCGGGTGCCTTTGCCAGGTGCTTGTATGAACATGTGGAGAATGCGATTCCAGGCCTAAGCCAAGCAGTGGCAGAGCTGGGAGGGGAGTGTTAGGGGAGGTGCCTCCCAGATGCTTCTCTTGAAGGGTAACAAGTTACTGAACTGTTGGAAATTGCTGAGATGAGATCCTAAGAAATGTTAGTCAGCAGAGTAACAAGGGCTAAAATTATAGAGAACTTCAGGAAAGAGAGAGCTGGGCAGTTTTGTGCCCTTCTGAAGTTATATGGATTGATAAAGCCAATCTTGTGGGAGCCAGTCTTAGGAGAGACCCTTTCCTTCCTCACTGCACCCTATTTCAAGCTTCCCTGAATGTCTCTGATCTAGTGATTTTCACAGTGGCAATGCCATGAGGAGCAGAACAGCTGTAGGAATATAACTGAATCCTGCAAGCTGTGACAGAGAGCACCATTGAGTAGAAGGCACTTGGAAAGGTCCTAGTTCTATGGCTCATTATGTTAACCCCCCCAATCTAATTTTTATTTGGCTACTACCCAATTTGCCATATTTATTTTCTGTTTTTGTGACTTCCATGTCCCCATGTCTATCATTGTGCTATCACAGAATATTCTTATTTGTAGTTACTTCTGTATATTCTGCCTCACAAAACTGAGCTGCTCAAGGCACAGAACTGACCCATTCATCTTTCTGCCCTGCAATGTTTTACACAGAGGAGAACTCAGCAGATTGTTCTGTCTGACTCGTTCTTGTGCTCAGTTCTCATATTAGTTGCTGTCTCTGGTAGGGATTTTTCTCTAGTTCTCTTACTACAGATCGGAGCCCTTTCTTCATCTTTCCTTAGCACACTTTGCCTATCCTTAGTGCAACCTTGATTTCTTTCTGTTTGCTTAAGCTTGTGTAAACTTCACAAGGAAGACATGGTTTTTTTTGTTTTTGTTTTTGTTTTTTTTGGTACGGGGATTGAATTTACGACCTCGTGCTTGCCAGGCAGGCGCTTAAGCCATTGAGCTAAATCCCCAGCCCGACATGGTTTTTTTTGTTGTTGTTGGGTTGTTCTTGCTTATGATTTTTAGCTGCTTTATTGAGACACAACTTAGTTAAAATAAAATTTACTCTTTTATGGTGCACAAGTCAGTGGTTTTCATATATTTCAACTTACAATAATCTAAAGTTAGAACATTTTTATCACTTCATCAAGAAACATAGTGACTCTACCTTGCTCCTCCTCTGCCTTCCAAATTCAGACAAATGCTGATCTACTTTCTGTCTTTAGCTTGGCCTGTCTTGGACTGTTTCTTATAAATGGAATCATACAGTATGTAATCTTTTGTGGCAAGCTTCTTTCATTCAGGATAATTTTGTTCAAAATAATAAACCAGTTGCTTAACATTGGAAAAAATAGGATGAATTTTTATAAAATGAAAAAATAAATGTTAGTATTTTCTGGGGTTAGAAGTTGTGTTCAAATCAGATCTTGCTAAAAGACTTTGATAAAGCTTTATGTTGAAAATAACATCATGTTTAAAATCCTCCTTAGTAAGAAGCAGTTGTGTGATCCCTTGGTGCCCTAAGGACTGGAGTGGTAGTTGGGGAAGACAGGAGTCAGGGAAGCTCTGCTGCATCTGGGTGGGGAGACTGCGGGGAACACAAGATGCTGATGGTGCCTAACTAAGGTTTGCAGCTCATGTTGGTCTAAGGTGCTTCAGATCTCCCCTGTGCTGTGTTCCCATGCATTGCTATCTCAGAAAAAGTGGGTGCTTTCTCTGTTCTGCCTCTAGCAAAACTGGAGGTGCTTTGATGAAGTCATATCCAGGTATAAATAAATAATCAGACCTTATACCTCAAGTTCACACAGAGTATGAAGTTTAAAGAGAGGGCAGGGTAAAACATTCTTGGTTGTGGAATTTCAGGCATTATCGAGCTAGTCACAAAGCTGTTGAAATAAGCAAGGGGCATCATATAACTTACTCCCAAAATTCTACCATTTATATACCAAGATTAGACAGGATTAGGGTTAGAAACTGCACTGATAGTCTCATTCAGAACTATCAACCAACTGTGCCTAAAGCATGGGGGAGGATGTCCATTCAGGCCCTACCTTGCTGATATACGTATCAATGGGGCAAGTCTTCAGATCTAGGGCAGTACTTCCACTAGCTTTCTTTTCCTATCATACTACTGTCAAGTACAATACTAATGTAACATCAAAATTCATGTTTATGTCATAAATCTTCATTTAGCTTTATACATAATAAGTGTTTAGAGACACAAAACATATTTAAATAAAAGGACATAATGATTAAAAGAAGTATTGGCCATACTGTAGTAATTTTGCAAACAGCTGTTTTAAGTTAACATGTGTGTATTCCCGGTCTTGTGTATATGAGATACAAGTTAATGTCAACAGTACATTAACAATGCAACTGAGTTTAATTATGGAACTGAAAGTACTATGGGTGGAGAGATCATATTTGCACCAAAAAGCCTAGGTAAGGAGACATCTGTTTCTGGTGAGTTTCAAATATGTACTTGCATCTTTCATACTCACCAGTTCTACAGCATTTTTTTCAACAGTGGTTAAGTAAAAGATTTCTCTGAGTATGCTTTCTAAGTAAGATGCTGCTATGTCCTATACTAACTTGCAGGATCTCTTAAGATGTTAATATCCTTAGGAGGGGTGAGGTCACTAAGCATTTACACTAAGAGTGAAGCAAATCATATTATTCTTCTCCAGTCGGTTGGCTGAATTCAATGCACTGAGTAAACGAGGGAGATAGGACATAGTGTTGAAGGGAGACTTGTTGGGGAGAAGATTCTCTGAGAAAGAAGAACCTGAGAGCTAAAGGGACATTGGCTGCAAAAGTGTCATTGTCATAACTGCTTTATTTTGTCAAGTTTACCTCTGAAGGCTAAGCTTTAAAATCACTTTCAGTTGAGCAATGGACTCAGAATCTAGCAATTGTGAAGAATTGCTAATGAGGCACAGGTTATTTATCTGAAGAAATAAAGATTCTAGTGATGCCCTAATTGGAGTGTACCTATTACCAGTCATTTTGCATTTAACCATTTCAGTGTAAGCAGAAGACCTAATAAACACATTTCTTGTCCCCAGTGTCTTTAAACTTGCTGGTTTCCACTGCTTCCTAACTAGTGGTTCTCCTTTGTCACACTGCATTTTGTAGAGCAGAAGTCCACTGCATCAAAGTGCAGAAAGCTTAAGAGGTTTACCAAGCACAAGAACCATTGTTAAAATGGAGAGAGTCCCTTGATTGACTGTTAATGAAAACACAGTTTATATTCATGCTTAGAGAATTTGAACAAAGTCTGCATCTCCATGCAATCTCACAGATGTCACCTCTGTAATGATTTTAAGGTCAATATGGCTGCACTGGGGAGCCAGACGTCTTGTGTCTACCATCTACTCTTACGGTCTGATGCAGGTTATTTGTGTAGACTGAAAAGGAGTTACTCAGACATGTATACAGCAACAACTCCCCTGTCTTTTCTGGACTCTCTAAACAAACTTCAGATTATAAGAGATTGTAAATTAATAAAGCTTGTAAGAGGTGAATGATGAGGAATAAATGTAAAGAAAATTTTGCTGATGAAGTCACTGAAAAACTATGAATGTTGGGGGGGTACAGTGGTGACATTCTATTTTTCTTAAAGACTTTAAAAATGTGATTAGATTATTGTCTCTGGCCTCCAGAAAGGTAAGGTAGTAACCTGTACCTTTTACACAAATAACAAAGGGAAATGTTACTTAAGTAGAGTGGGCTCCACTTTACTGTACTTATTTCTATGTCGCTCTATAAAATGACCACTGGGAAAATGTCTCTTGGCTAGCAAGACTCAAAAACAAAAACAAAAAAGCACCAAATCTTGTGATTTCAGAAGCACAAGCCTTGTGTGTATGCATGTATGTAGAATCCCAGTGGAAAAGATAAATCAAGTGTTTTATATCAGTAAAATAGAAAAGAAAAAGGAGGTGACAACATACGAAGACTAAAGAAAGGAAAGGAGACGACAGTAAAAGGAATTAAAGGGAGAATGAAAGAAAGGGCTCCAAAACCCTCAGGAAATGATAGCAGATGGCAGCTGGTGTCATGATTACCAGTCAGCTAGAATGGTCTAGAATTTAACCACAAACTCAGAAACTAGATCTTAAAGACACTATGCCAAAACAGTCATAAAAACAGGGATTCAGTCAAAAACTAAAATTTTCAATTATCTGCATGTGTATTTGGTTTTACATTCCTAAAGCAATTCCAGTGCTAATAAAATGCTCTTCATCAGAAAGAGAATAACAGTAGGCACAAAAGGAAAATAGGTGTCTTCTGTTATACAACTTAATCTGATTAGTGGCAGCTTTGAAACTGTTTTCTCAAAAGGACTGACTCTTTTCTTAGCTGAGTCTTCAGAACTGTGAGTTTTCTTGCATCAGAAATAAGCCTAACCACTGTAAATCATTTGCTTATTGTACTTGTCACATTGCCCAGTAGTGAAAGTTGTCTTTTATTCTGACTTAAGTATTCATAGCGTATCAACTTAACCCTTTAAACTGTCAGCTATTCCAGAGAATATTATATTTGGTCATGGTTCAACTTTCTCCCTAAGATATTGCCCCAACCAAAATCTTTATAACAAAGATTATCAGTCTAGAACTCAAATTAACATCGATAATTAATTTCTAACACTGTCAATTGTTAATATACATTTCAAGCAGCATCTAAATTCACTAACCATGATTGGAAACATCAGAACTGCATCAATTATGACTGGCATCACAACACATCACCAGATAGTACCAGTGACTGAGACAGTACTTAGACATTCACAGCAGAGCAATTGCTACTCAAAAGTGTTTCAGTGAATGTCACCAAGATACTTCCCAAGGCTTGTCGGGTTGGGGCCCTTATGCAATAATCCTTACAAGGTCAAATGTTTCCCAGCACCAGACACAACACATGGATTCCTTGTCCCTTGTCCTTCTCTCTTTGTATTTCTATTTTGAGCTATTGAAGTCTACAGACACTCTGTGCTACTGAGGTGAAGATGGCTGACGCTGCTGCACAGCCAGTGTGGCTGGATGGTGTCAGAACAAAGGACTGTAGCGCAGCTGTGGGAGAGCACAGAACAGCATGCCACAGATTAGTTTGCCCTGGTTAAACTCAGTGCTACTCTAAGGATGTTAAATAAGGAAAGATGTTTTCCCAAAAGCCTTAGTAAAGATACAGTCATGGGCTACTTAATAACAGAAATATTCCCTGAGAAACACGTCATTAGGCAATTTTGGCACTGTGTCAACCTTACAGAATATATTTACACAAACCTAGCTGCTATAGCCTACTATGCCCATGGGCTATGGTATATGTCATAGTATACATGGCCCACTGTTGACTAAAACATTGTTATGCAGAATATAATTGTATTCAAAAATTTCCAAGGAAGTGTTCATGATCAAACAAAAAAGATTTTATTTGTTGGATTCTTCTGAGGCCTAAATATCTTCAGTAGATCGAGAACAAGAAGTTTACAAGAGTCACACAGTTCAAAGTAATTAAAGAATTTGCAAAGTGCTGTTTCATTTGCTTATGTACTCACAAAATTAAATAAAATCCTCACAACCAAAAAATGTTTTGATCCAGCAGGTAAAGATGCATTACAAAATCAGTATTATAATATGATTTATGTACAAAATATACACATGCAAAGACAAAAATCAAAAGAAAACAAACTAAAATGTCAACAAAAACTATTCATCTCATGAAATTACAAGAGATTTTCCTTTTACTTATCAGAATATTTTAATCTTTCTATAATAAATAAACATTAATGCAGTTAACATTTTCAAACAATAATTAAGAATTTAAAATACAGATTGTATGAGGAAATAGTAAAAATGAAAATGTTTAATAAAAATGAAAACACAACATAAGATTTCTTCCCATTGAATTAACACAATCAATAGCAATGTCTATGACTCATGTCTTTATTACTGAATTTGTTGTCAAAAGTGGTAGGTTCAACTTAAGTATTTGTTTTTGCTTATTTCCAAAAGTCTACTACAGTATAGGCATTGTAAATTAATATATATCCATATATCCAAAGAACAAAAAAACTGTAGCAATAGATTTTTGAAAACTGGAAAGCAGATAACTTACCAAAGTTTGAATAATCAGACCCAAATAAGTAGAATCTAACCCATTTGAAAAAGCAAGCAATCTACACAACAGCACAGAATTTCCAAGCATCAGAACTTGAGGGTACCACAATCTCTGTAAGTTTAAGATAGAGTTAAAAGTAAAGAATTGCCTGAAAGTCTAGTAAACAATTAGATATCAAATTCTTTCCCTAGGAAAAAGAGCTTAACAAGTATACCACTAGACCCTAGTGAAAGACATGTATCCAATCTTTGAAGAATATAAAATCCAAAATGTTTGGGTAAAGGGACACCAAAAATGAGGAAAATGTTATCTAACTTTAAAAATCTAGATAGTGAATGCTAAGACTTCTCAAGTTTTCTTCCATGAGACAGAAAAACCACTAGCCAGTATCATAAAAACAAGAGACTAAAGTATTCTCCTATGGGAAACTGACCAGCCTAAGAGACCAGACATAAATATACTGACATGAAGATTCACCAACAAAATGAATCATCAAAGTGTCTATAAAATAAAATCCAAAATTGATAAAAACCCATCCACTTTTCAGAACTTCTAATTGGCTATCTATTCCAATCATCATCATAAGCATCAACCAAACAACCAAGGATTGGCAGACATCAGAAGCAATCTTCAAAATTAATAGAGAGAAACCAAATGGTAAAAAAAGGAGGAACAAGAGGAGGAGGAGGAGGATGGAAAGGGAGGAGAGGGGAAGAGGAGGAAGAGGGGCTTGGTAGAAACAAGGGGAAGATCACTTCAAAAATTATCATTACTGTATTATGTATACTAGAATAATGTCCTGTGCTCAAAATATGTGCATATCTGCATTAGTTTCTTTGGGTTGCTGTATCAAAATACTACAAGCAGGGTGACTTAAAACAACAGAAATGTATTAACTCACTCTACAGTTGGAAGTCTGGACTCGAAATGATGACATGGTCATGCTCCCTCTGGTGGCTCTAGGAAAAAAATAAAAAACTTATCTTTTCCAGGTTCATATTTCTCACATTCCTTAAAATAAGAACAACATATTTCATTTTTAAAAAGAATATTAAGAGAACATAAAAGTCATAATACATGCACACCCACACATACACATATGCATATTCATGCATGCACATGTACATTAGCAGAAATGCCAAACTAGACACATATAGATATGATTTTTTAAAATTGCACAGAATTTAGAAAGAAAAGCATATGAAACAACATGGAAAATAGGTCATAACAGTTGTGAAATGTAAGGAATCAAGAAGTTGATCCAGCAATCACAAAATAGAAAATCCAAAAAGGAGAAAGAAAACAGAAAAAAAGGAAATCTGTAGAATATTTTGAAAATGTTTTTTTGACAAATGAAACATGAGTTTTCATACTGAGATGGCATACTGAGTGTTTAGAAAACCTGATGAAAATACACCCAAATCTAGCCACATAAACATGAAATTTCCAACCATAACAAAAAGACAATTCCAAAAATATCAGAGGCAAAAAATAAATTCATATACAAATAATCTGAAGCTAAAGTATAATCAGATATTTCAGTAGTAAATTTGGAATCCAAAAAAAGTGGGAACATGTCTTTACCATTCTAAAATAGATTATTGCTAATCTACAATTCAACACCTAGCCAAAATACCAGAGAAGAATAAAGATGGGGGGAAGGATTGAAGTCAGGGTCTTGGCAGAGTCTAATCTGTGCTCTTCCGGCATCAGCCTCCCAAGAAGCAGGAATTGTAGATATGTACCAAATTCATGTTTACTTTTATGTAACCTGGGTGAAGCTATTTTAAGACACAAAATTCTCGTAAAATTTTTCTTACACGCACTTTTTCAGAAAGCTAAAGGAGTATGTGCCCCACTAGAATAAAAGTGTAAACCAAAAATGAGGTATCTACAAGGAAAATATGATCCCCGACATGATCACTGACCTGAAGAGTGCCCTTGAACATTCTGGAAGCAGCCATCCTTAATTAGAACGGGTTAGGGGACAGTGAGACACTATACCAAAAAGTTTAAATTGATAGCACTTCCAATTCAACTGAGGAAATTTGGAAAACTTGTGAAATACAGAGTTGCATTTATGATAAGAACAAGGAAAATGAAGCAAATGGGAAACCCTGAAAGAAAAGAGTCAATACCAGAGGCCTGAGAATGGGGTGAATAAGATATTGATGAAAGGGTGCAAAAATTCAATTAGACAAGAAAAATAAGTTTTTTGAGATCAACTCCACAGCATGATCACTAAAGTTAATAATGTACTGCATGTTTTAAAACTTCTGAGTAAATTTCAAATATTTTCACCATGAAGTATAAGGCAATTTGAGGCAATGGATATTTTAATTCAGATCAATAAATCATTCCTAAGCTATAAATATAATAACGACTACATGCCCATAAATGTATATTATAATTTATCAGTTTATAATAAAATCAAAAGCTAATCAAACAGAAGAAAAGTAAAGGAAGAAAGAAAAAGCAATTGTAATATAATGTATAGCTTAGGATGAATAACATTAGGAGTCATAATAATGTAAAAGTCTTCTGTTGATCTAGTCACAAATTTGAAATATCTTTGAAATATCTCTACTGGTAGTAGAAGAGGTACCAAAGTACAAAGTCTCCAATGTGAAAGAAATGGTCCAAAATTTTTTAGTCAAAAGTAATTGTTTAAGTGTTGTATTTAACAAATTGAAGAAAAACATTAATAGAATCAACTGCAAACTACAAATTGTTATTTCTGGGAAGGGCAAAAAGTAAGTGAGAAATTTATTTTTCATTAATGACAAGACTTTTTACTTCAAAGATTTTTTTTAAATCTATGGTATTATCAGAACTTTAGTGAAGGGATAATTTTATTTAGTTTATTTTGTACAATTTTATTGATTTTGTTACATGTCCTTGATTATACTGTGGGATAGTTCAGGTAAGTATAAGGAAAAAAGCCACAGAAAAACACAAAGACTTGTTGAATGCTACTGCATAAAACTAAGCTCGAAAGATAAACAGTGCAAAGTAAGCTTAATCTTTCTAAGTGCGTCATCTGTTTTTTTCCAGCTGTGAAATATATTTATGACTCTTGACTCCTTTATTTGTTCACTTTTGAATTCCAAGCAAGACACACCTTTAAAGCAAGCAATTACCATAAATAACCCTGTCGTACTGTTATCAAATGACTTAAATTGTCTTGAAAAAATGTAGTATATTTCTTTAAATGTAGGCACAAGTAGCTATAACATGTTCTGTCTAGTCTGAAAATGTATTCAATCTAGCAACAAATAATTGTGACTATTAAATGAATCAGTATTTTCTAGTACTTATATGATGATCTGCATACATCACATTTCTCAAATTTAACCCACTGATTTTAAGTCACTTGATTATTTTGTGATTTAACTTCATCCACCTTAATATTGATCAGCTTACCCAAAACACTTTTGGGCCACTTGTGTGAAATAACAAAGTATAAAGAAATCACAAATTAATATTAATGTTACCAAAGGAAAGTACAAATAGGATAACAAACCTAATAATGTTTCCTAAGACTCCATAGGTAAAGAATGCTATCATTTAAGGTCACTATAGATTTGGATGAAATGATTCTCTGTGTTTCTCTGGGTTAACCTGCACAAGTGAGGGGGATAGTTAATCAGGGTGTAATCAGAGTCTCCCCAAGACTCCCACATACAGAGCACTGAAATACTAATCAATACCCAATACTAATTACTCCCCACACTGCTGCAAATTTTCATAGTAGAACTTTATTTTTCTCTGAATGCAGTCAAGAGCATATGTACTATAATTCTCTACCTATAGTTTCTGTAATCTGTAATCTGCTCTCCTATCTATTTCAAGGGCTTTCAATACTACTTTTTTATAGTAGGTAGCAGGACCAGTTGATTTTGTTAACCATGGGTGTTTTAACATTTGAGCACACCTCAATAAACCTGTTCTTTTTGTACTTTTGCTTCTCTATTGTGCCAGAAAACTTTTTCAGATTTCTCTCTTCTAAGGAAGTAAAGTCTTGCTTTGCCATTTCTGTACTTTCATTTCTTCCTTGCATGGAATAGAATCTGCACTTTATTTCCCAGCTCCTCCCCTTGGAAAAAGGGTAACCATTCAATTGGTCCTCATCACCAGAAAGACCTCCTAAGTAAGACGGTCCTACCCTCCCTCTCACAGACCAAAGTGTCCTCAAGTAGAGGGACTCCCCTCCACTTCCTGTTGTCTCTCCCAGTTTCTCCCCTCCACTTCCTGTTGTCTTTCTCAGTTTCTCTCACCTACTTCCTGTTGCCTCTTCCAGCTTCTCCCCTGTACTCCAGCTGTCTTTTCCAGTATCTTCTCTCCGAATGAGTGCTAAGTATAAGAGGTTCTCTTTGGTTAGAAAGTTTTATTAGTGTTCATTGACCAACGACCTCTCAGCCTGAGACAGGGTGGATGTGCAGGATCAGCTCTGACAGGTCAGTCCTGCTGTCTCCCGTCCAAGGAGGATAGGAAACTTCACTTTGCATAGTCCAGCACACTAGGAAGTTTTATCCTTCATAAAACTGGTACTTTGCCCAAACTGGTTCAGTTCTTTCTGTGCATGCTTTATTCATCAGAACCCCTGGGGCAAGGAGGGGGTGGAGCGCAAAGGGTAAAATTCCAGTCCTGAACCCCACCCTGGACTGCCAACAATTACTGTAAGATTAAGATATGCTGAGGGCCAAATCAGTTCCTGAAGGAAAACTTCCAGCCAAAGCCTGCCATAACTCAGTTAACCTGTAAGGCAAATATTAGTTCACTCCCCAAAACAGCATTAAAAAATGGCTCCACTGTGTTTGCCTGGTGCTGGTTTCACTAGTGTGCCCTGGGGATTTCAGACAATGCAGTGGTACTAAAGTAGCAACTGGAATCTTTTATGCAGTCGGCTGGACTCCGGCTCTGTTCTGGCATCTAGCCCAGTATATCAAAATTGTGGTTTTTCAGCCCATTTTGGAAGCTGCTTCACTAAGCCATGTGACAACCCCAAAAGTTGGTCTGGCACCAGAAGACTTCATCATATTGGGAACTTGAGAGCCCTCCAGTTGCTGGTTTTGTATTGATGCCTCCTTTCCCATAATCATTAGCAGAAGGTGAGAGGGCTACCTTGGAACACACCTCACACCTACCATGTAGTTTGTGTTTATGCCTCTGAAGCCTCATAAATCTCTGGACTCTGTGCACTTGCCTACTTAAATAAAAGCTGTCTCTGGGAAAACCACTGGCAAGAGTGTGAGTTATTAGGCGAGCTCAAAAAACTTACCTGGAAGGGTACGAAGAATGACCACAGATTTGTCAGGAAGATTTAAGAGTATCAGTTTATTAACCGATTTTAGCACTAGCAGAAAGCCAAGCTGTGAAGACTGTAGACATAGCTATCAGCAACTTCTCTTGGATAAATCATATGGTGCATTTGAAGGTAATGTCATAGGTACAAGACAAGGCGGATTTCCAATTGAAAAACGGCTAGTCAGTAGATTATATCAGTGATGACAACCTCTAATTTAGTGCTTCATTGATTCTACTATTTTTGTGAGAGGTTTCTTACTTGTTAGAACAACAACTGCACAACCAATGCCTCTTGTATACTCAGCTCTATGGTAGATGATGGTAGTTGCAAAAGATATTCAAACTACTTTGTTTAAAGATATTTGTAATTTAATTGGTCAATAAAGATCAAGGCATACTAGATCATTATAAAGCAAAAATATATTTAGTAATGAATTTTGTAGTAAAGACATGAGGTGATAGAAGAATTGGGCTGAGAGGAACTTAAATATTAGTGTATTATGTATGGCCTAGAAACTGGCTGGATGAGTTTAGACAAGTAGGAAAGAGAGAAGAAAAGGTTCTAGATTTTCAGCAGTATTTCTAAAAAAACTGGAATTTAAATATGTGGGCCCTGTTTATAGAATAGGAAATAAAGAACTTGGGTTGCTTAGAGAAAATGAGTATAAAGAAATAGAGTATATATAATCACAAATGAATGCTGTCAAGTAACAATGAATGAAGGACTTTAGAAGTCAAACCAAAGAGGTTAAAACCAATGTAAGAATAAATTTTATAAAAAAGAAGATTTCATTCGAGAAAATGAAAATATTAAGTTCAAGTTTCAATGTGATTTACTTCAGTATAAAGACTGAGATGAGTAAACATCAAAATGTTTTTTGCTACTTGGCCAGACCTAACAAATGCAGGAGGCAGTAACTAGTGCTTAAATTTACCAAATGACAACCTGGAATATGAAAACAGGACCAGCATTCCCTAATTTGTGACTGGCCTGTGTTGGCCGAAGGGCAGTTAAAATATCACAATATTAACTGTAATTACATAGACCTACCATTAGAATAAGGGAGATAGTGGATTCAAAACAACTTTTCCCTGATGGTCTTGGTTGCTCTATTTTAGTAAAAGACCTGCAAGAAGAGCAATTTGTTTTTTTTGTCTTCTAGGTAGCCCAGGGATTCTCTGTAACTATTACTCTAAAAATGTAAATTCCAGATTTTTGAAGTTGTCTGCTTAATACCTCATTAAAGCTGGCAATAATTTATTAATTGCTAAAGTTGCTTTCTTTTGAAAAACTCAGAAAAAAATTTTAAAGGGATATTCAAAGAATCTATCCTTTCATGTATTTCAGTTTTGTGTTTTCCTTACCTATATTCTCTGGGCAACAGTGGTCTTGTTTGTCAACCTTGGCTTCACTCTTGTTCCCTCATTCTGAAAAGATTGCACAGGGCCTATAACTAATACTTGAGATGAGCCACTTTTTTCCCCAAATTTCAGAGTACTTTTTAAAAATTTTACTTTTTTTTAAAAGTAGATTGGCAGGGAGATGTAGTGCAAGAGATAAGCTACTTTCCATTAAAGTTTTATGAGGCTTCTTCAACCCTAAGTTCTAGGACAAGAAAAAATTTTGTGCTTGTGGAAATTTAAATAGAAAGACATCATCTAATATTTTCAACTCCTGCTCTCTCTCCTGAGACTATTGCTGTTGTCTCCCTTACTATCCTGAGTCTGTCATTCCCTCAGGCTTTTTGGGCCGCCAAAGGACAGCAGGGCACGCAGAATGCCTTTCTTCACCCCTTCTCAGAGCCAGTGGTCACAAGCCTGTGCTCTGTCCCACACTTGCGCCATCCAGGTGGAATTTAAAATAGAATGGATGGGAACCCAGTTATGCAAAAGTCACCTTTGGTCTTCTGTTCTACCATGGGAGTTAAGACCAGCTGGGGTGCTGCTGGTATCAGTTTCCAGTGCATAAGTCCTGTGATCTGCAGCAGAAATTCTTACAACTGGGCTCTTAGAAGTCTCGTCCTCTGATGGGCTGCCAGAGGCAGAGTCCAAGGCATATCTGTGCAGGCAGACATTTTTGCTGAGTTTCCCAGGGCCTGAGAGAAAACCAACACAAGAAACAGGCTTGCCTGGCTTTTAAACTAGTGATATACAACGGTCTGGGTGGAAGGTGGAATCTTTTGTGGGCCCGCTACTTATCTGTTTCGGTCACCCAAGCTGGTCAGAGATGGCCACAGTCACAGGCTCAGACCCTGGAGTGAGCTCCTTGAATGAAATGAATATGTGTGAAGCCTGTTTCTTCCCTCCCTATGTCCTCTTTCCAATTAATCCACCTTCCTCCCTTATAGGAAAACAAGTTCGAGTGTATGTTTCCCTTGTGAAATCAAGAATTCACAGATGCTTTGGAGATCTATGAAAATTTGAATCCCACAATGCTATTCTTCACAGCATTAGCTGCATTTTGGAGTAGCTGAGTTCAGATTCAAAGATGATACAATATTTCCTCCATTTCTTGAATGACTAATGACATATGTTTAAAACATTTTATTGAACTCTGTTGTTCTGCTACTGAGCATCCCAAGTATAGAAAATATGAATAACACAACTAAGTATCAAATTGTATTCTACTGATCTAATATTTTGTCCTCCCTACAAATCACACAACCAAAAATTTAAAATAAGAAATGAAGCCCCTGCTTGTGGCTAAAGAGATAAACAATTTGAAATATGTAGATTTAAGTTTGGATTTAACCCATGTTTTACTTTATCCTTCGAGTCTAAATGAAAAGCATAAAGCTTACTAATAACTTGCAGAAGGACTACTTTACGTAAATTGATATAAATCAAATTATGAAACAGTTCCTCACTTTCATATTCCAGCATAATTTTATAAGTTTATAATATGTTATAATTTGACCATTTAAAAAGATTTTAATTAACATAATTCATTTTCCCTGAGATCCAGAAGCAAATGTGGGGTTGAGGAGACAAAATTAAAATTTTAAAAAAACCCAAGTCTGTTATCCCTTGGGGATAGGCCCCATTGCCAGATAGATGTGAGTGGCAAGGGTTTCCCCCTTCTGAAATCCTTTAGCAAATGCAGTGTCCTCTTCTCCAATTCCCTCAAACCCATGCAAGCACATACAGCTCCCTTCTTCCTCAGGCCTTCAGTACTGCACCAAGGGATTCAGGCCTAAAAGAGCATCTACTAATACTACAGATGAGAAAACTGAAGCCCTAAGTTGAAACAAATCATTGAAAGTTATCGGCTGCTAACTAGGATTTCACATAACTGGTCACAGTACTCTACATGGCTCCTCCCAGCCTACAAAACACAGACAGATACACACACACACACACACACACACACACACACATATGCAGCAAAGAGAGGAAAAATGAAAAGCATCCATGCAGACTGCCACCTGTCTCAGAGAGATCCATTTAAGAAAAACTTCCTCAGGAGACTTCCTTCTGGGAGTTTTGTTCATCTTCATAGAACAGGACAACTTTTCAATAGAGATAGCAGTGAAGGAGCTATGAGACACAGATAAGAAGTTTTTTCAACCACAGGGCCTAGTAATGAGAGATTTGGTAAAAAAAAAAAAAAAAAAAGGTAGTGGTTTCCATTAGGTTATGCAGCAGTATGAGGACAGAACAGGCCTCTAAAGTAAGATTAAGTTTTAGCTTTTCTACTTATTAGCTGAAAAAATTAATTTCCCTAATCTATAACATTAGCATTGTTTGGGGGAAAGGTTGGAATTTTGTGTATGGAGAGAGAGGGAGAAAGATATGAGAGAGGTGGGCAGTAAGAGAGAATCTGGGCCAATCATGAGAGTAGGCTCTAAGTGTATGAAGTTTATGATGTCTGACAGGCACTCAAGTGGCTGTTTAATTGAATCAAAAACCTACTTCTTCAACAGAAGCAACTCTGAAAATTAGTTTCCTTTGCTGTAGAAGTAGAGAAGAAGAAAAAAATACAACTACTCAGAAGTAGAGGAGGAATGAATTCTAAGGTCCTGAACCCCATAAAACAGGTACAGGACTTAGATTTGAAAATGTTTGATTCAGTGATTATAGACTCTAAGAATAATGTACTCTGTTCTCAAAAGCTTTTGGACAGTACTAAATCCTGAAAATAGTTAAAAAAAAAAAAACAGGAAGATTTCAAGTGACTCCTTTCTCTGTATCTAAGACCAGATTAAATAATCTTCCTGTATATATTCATGGCACTCTGTACTTCCCAAATATATTACACTGCACTGTCATTGCATGTTCACGTGTGTGTCTTGCCAAGTAGATGATGAGTGCTGAGACCACGGAATTCAGTGCTATTCTTTTTTAAATCCATAACAGAAGCTCGGCATGTACTTTTGAATGAAAAAAATTAAACAGCCACTTTAAAACGTTTGCCATTGTTGGCCTAAAATCATCCTAAGGGACTCTTGTTCCTCCACATTCTCCCCCTAATCCCAAGATTGCACTCCTCCCATTCCCCTTACAAGGAAGAAACTTCTCTAGTTCCAGTACTTAGGCCTCTTAGGTATCTGTTCAGGATGCTCCCCATCATGTTAATCCACTCAATAAATTGTGCCTCAAATCAAGATCTCACACACTGGGCCCAATGGCAGTGGTACAGCAATGAATATACCATGGTCCCTCTTGGAGAAGCTCACGGAGTAAAGTGAGCTTGGATGAAGGCTCTGATTTTCAGAGAGGCCGCTAGCCATTAGCCAAAAATATTTCCGGATCAGTAACTATACCCTATCATCAACTTGACTTTGTAAAAATTACAATGTGGCTTTAGGACCTGGTACATAGTGTACACTCACTAAATATTTGGATAAAACAGTGAATAGGACAAAATGGGAATTTCAGTGAGCTTCTATTGCCATGGGCAGATATGGGGAATATAAAGCAAATGTTAGAAAAGTTTGTATGTGAGTGAACTGGTTTGGGCTGCACACTGATCTGATATGCCCACCTCCAATGTTTCCTAGCATTTCACAAGTCTTGGGAGGACAGATGTGCTTGTCAAAAACATTTCTTGCATCTACGTAAGTGAAGCCATGCTAATATCACAGCTAAACATTTTCCGATTGCATTCAGGGTACTCCCAAAAACCTTGCATCCTTTAAAACCCTGGTTAACTAATCTTGCAAAACCATAGTTGCTGGAAGATTTCCTGCATCTGGAATACCTTTGGCCCCATAGAGTACTCTGCTAGTTTGTGGATGCTCTGTTATTGACAAGTTCCAATTATTTCATTGCAGACATCTCTTCATCAGGCTGGTTTGTACACTTGAAGAAGGGAGTCTGTGTAAGTTCCTGCAGGACTGAGCACACAGTCGGTGTCTAAACTGGTTGTTGGTGGGTGGTTTTCAGTGTGTCGCCCCATCCACGATCTGCCTTGGAGTCAATGCAAGCCTGCAGTAAAGAGTAAGAACATAATCTTTTTCTATTCTAGAGCTTGCTTCATTGGCCCCCATTTTTGCTTGGGTAGATAGTGGCAAAGACTGCAGGAAATCAGACAAACAGGAGAATAAAAGAAAATCATGAAGACAACGGAAATACTGTAGATTAGATGACTGAAATCCCCCCTTTCTCTAAAAACAAATGCTTAGTAAATGATGAGGAGCTTAAATCCCACAGCACCTTATCCGCTCTGTAAAGTCTCCTCACACGGGCGTCCTCCAAGCAAGTGGTTGGAAGGTCAACTTGATTGGTACCAACTCTGACTAAAAAGATTATTCTCTTGAGGGATGGAGAGAAAAGAAGGGGAGGAGGGAGATTTTCATCCACTCCAGAGAGTAATCCAGATGAGGCTGGGTTGGGCGCAACCCAAACGTCTCTCATGAAACCCTTGTGTTCACCCAGGATTGCTAAAACAGAGACTCTCCTACCAGTCTTCGGGTTGAATCGAGCTCCCGCCACAACTTGCTTCAAGGAGGCTTTGACAGGACGAAAGGTCATGACCCACCTCCCAGTCTGAACTGGCTGTCGGGGAGGCGCGGGCCCAGAGCGCCCCTCGCAGAGTCCACTCTCAGCCAATGGGAACCTGAGGTTTCGGGATGATGAGCTGCGGGTCCGCCGCCGGGCCAATCAGACGCCAGGCGCGGTCAGTGGGAGGAGAAGCGAGAAGCCGGGGGCGATGGAGACGCAGAGACATCTACCGAAGTTTCTCACCTTGGAAAGCCAGAGACGCTCCCGCATCTCCAGCAGCTCCACCTCAGCGCAGGGGAAGGGGCCCAAGTTAGTCCTTCCATCCCCTCACACTTCAGGGGGGTCTGGGGGCTGCTGAGAGCCACTATCATTGGAGGTCTTTTTATGTTTTCTGTAAGGAGGAAGGCCGAGGGGCAACTTGGTGCTGGGGAGCTGACCTCAGCCCTGCGGACCTCTGGAGAGGTCGGGCCCAGGAGGAGCAACCGGGGCTGGGGACTCCATGCGGGGCCATGGACAGAGCGGCGCTCCTGGCCCTGCCCCGCCTGTGCGCGCTGTGGGCGGCCCTGCTCGCGCTCTTCCCCTGCGGAGCTCAAGGCAACTGGATGTGAGTACGGGGTCTGCAGAGGCACGTGGGGAATGTGGAGAAAGGGATGCCCAGCCCAGGGGAGCTTGCAACCGAGGCCGGGAGCGGTGGGGAGGAGACCCTCGGGCGGTGACCTAATTTTCGGGAAAACATTTGGTTTGGGTAGGAGAGCAGGAAGGTGGCTCACGCTAGGGGCGGCCTTGTGTTACAGGTGGTTGGGCATCGCCTCCTTTGGGGTTCCGGAGAAGCTGGGCTGCGCCAACTTGCCACTGAACAGTCGCCAGAAGGAACTGTGCAAGAAGAAGCCCTATCTGCTGCCCAGCATCCGCGAGGGTGCCCGGCTGGGCATCCAGGAATGCAGGAGCCAGTTCAGGCACGAGCGCTGGAACTGCGAGGTCGCCGCCGGCCCTGCGCTCGGCACCGGTCCCCTCTTTGGCTACGAGCTGAGCAGTGGTGAGTTCCGGGACCCTGGGGTGCTGGCGGGGAACCGAGGGCGACGACCTCTCCGCCAGTTTCTTCCAAAAAAGTCACTAGTGCTCGCTGGTCCCGCAGCTCTCCGGATCTTGAATAAGACCGTGTAGCGCTTGGAATTGAGACCGCAGGTGCCGCCCCGCAGGGGGGCGACTCCCCAAGGCCAGCGCGGGCGCGAGGGTGGCACCGCATGCGCCCTCCCGCCCGCGGCGCCGCCGGAGCTGGGGAAATCTCGGACCCTCCCCCGGCGACCCTCGGGCCGCGCAGCGCCCCCTGCGTGAGGCACCAGCTGCAGAAACAAGAGGTCGGGGCGGGGAGCGGGGCTGCCGCCGCATCTGCTTTGATTTAAGCAGCTCCACTGCGCACCGAGCCCCGGACAAGTGGCTAATCGAAGAGAAGCCCTCACGCTGGTGACTCCCAGGAGCACTGGGTGGATGACATAAGGACGATTCTAAAGGCTCTGTCCCGGACAACCCATCGTGCTGCCGACCTGACCACCACCACTTTAGCTCTGCCTGTTTTCATTTCCTTCTCTCCCTCCCTCGGCGCACTCCCGCGGCGCGGGTAGCAGCCATAAAATAAAATGTAAAAAGTTCTCGTTTTGCATGCGTAGGGATTTGGTAACGATAAAGGTTAAAGGGAGCCAAGACTGTTCCAGGAATAACAGCAAACTCAATGCATTTTAGGACATGGGCGCTGAAAGATGCGTTGTCGTTTTTCAAGTTCATTTCCGTTCTCGCTCCACCTTGACCCCCTTGCACACCGCCCCTACGGGCGCCGGCCCGAGCTCACTGCCCCCGCCCCGCGCTGTGACCTCACACCCATCCCAGCGAGCGCTGACCCCCTAGGGGAGCAAAGAGAAAAGAAGGGGGGAAAAAGATGTGCTCCTCAGAGTTGCTGAAATCCAGAAGCCTTAGCTGTTGAAAAGGTTTATTGGACAACGGACACAAAACTGTTTCTACTCCAATGTAAACATCTGGAAAGGAAAAAAAAGAGAGCGAGAGAATAGTTGCCTGCTGAATTCTTTTCTGCCAAAATATTAATATTTTAGTTGAACATTAATGTTTAAAGATTTTGGCTCAAACACTACTACGGCTGCAGTGCTACCTACAACTGTTTCAATAAAAAGATATTTTTCCATGACAACTTTTTTCTTTTCTTTCTACAAGTGACATTTTAATTATCTTACGTTTTCTTTAAGACTGTAAGAGGATTAGCTAGTACTATATATAATGTTAACAGCTTCACATTATGACCAGTGGTTGCTATTAATAATTTTTTTCCTGAAAAGTAGTCTAGTTTTTAATGTGAAACTGAACTACCATTTCTCTATAAATTGACTTAGTCTTTGCAAAATTTTAATTTGCATTCTGATAAATATGATTTATGCAAAGATCATATCAAAATTTTCAGAGTTTTACGTTTTTTGTTTAAAAGGGAAAGTAATCTAGTTTCATTTGAGCATTTTACTACTGTATTCATGTAAAAGATTTAAAATTCAACACATATTATTGATCTATTATTATTAAACTCTAAGCAAGGTTTTGAATTTTTTAAATTTTATTTTAAATTTTAAAAAGATAGTGCTAAGACTTAAGGACAATTTATGAAAAACAAACTCTTCAAATAGAATACTGAAAATGAATGTTGCTTTTTTAAAGACTAGAACCATAAAAGATCCTCTTCCTAAATATGTACTCGTTAAAACATTCATTGAAGGCTATTGAAAAATCGCGTGCCTGGTAAGAGTTGTGTTCTGAAAATAAACAAAAAGTGACATGGTTTTCTAATTTAGCAATTTATGTTTCATTCTAGGCACCAAGGAGACAGCATTTATTTATGCTGTGATGGCTGCAGGGCTGGTGCACTCTGTGACCAGGTCGTGCAGTGCAGGCAACATGACAGAATGTTCCTGTGACACCACCTTGCAGAATGGTGGCTCTGCAAATGAAGGCTGGCACTGGGGGGGCTGCTCTGATGATGTCCAGTATGGCATGTGGTTCAGCAGAAAGTTCCTGGACTTGCCCATCAGAAACACCACGGAAGAAGACAGGAAAGTACTGTTAGCAATGAATCTGCATAATAATGAAGCTGGAAGGCAGGTATGTTATTAGAAGACTGAATAAAAATCCAGTCTCTGCATAAATAAGGCTAGGATTACATTTCTGGGTAAATCCAGACAAATCATTTAAAAACTATATGCTGGCAGCGTAAGTATTCCGTTCTGTGTGCTGACCACATTGGTGTAGCTTTAGTTCTACATCTATTGTGAGTTGAATCTTGAAATAGAATGTATTAGTGGTTGTATGTTTTGTACATCTAAAACATCAATTATAAAACAAGACACCTATTAGTGCCTGTCACAATATTGGCTCCACCCCTTATCTGTTTAGTGGCAAAGCCGGAATAAGATTTAACATATCTGCCTTTTTAATGAAGCTGAGTCAAATGTTATTCACCAAATTTGAATTTTGATTATATTTTCCAAATCCAATTTTTAGTGAGCAATTTTTCCTAAACACAATGCCCATTTTGTCCTTCCTCTCTTTAGCAAATATTCAGGGAAAACATAACAACTAGCTAATATCTTTTGTAAAGCAAAGATTTTGGTTTTGTTTTTTAGGTAATTAGTTGTAAAGCAATGTAGGTTCATTTAAAAATTTTTGTGGAATACACATAAATGTAAAGAAGCTCTAATTACATTAAATGTATGTATGGATATTTTAAAATATAATTAGCTATATTAAAACAGATTGAGAAGGGCAAATCTGAAGAACTGTCACCCAATTAATTTTTATGAATTTTTACTTTCTATGTTTTCATTAAATTGGAGTATATGTATAGCTTAATTTTTAAATATTCATATTACTGAATAATGATAAAGATTGAATTCTGCAATTTAATTGACTTAGTTGGCAAGTTATATGGACATTCCTAAAAAATTGTAACTTTTTAATGACTATATATTTCCTATGTCATCATAAACTTTTTAGGTCAAGAGTATTAGCACATATTGTATATTATTATAAATGTCCAATAACCTTTTATGAGGTCCCAAAGTGGTCATTACAGTCTTCCACATTTTCCTGAAGTAAATTAAAACAAGTTGCAGTATCTCTTAGGAATATTTAAAGTATATGTTGCATTCGTTTTACATTTTTGGCAAATGAATAAATGGGACTCATTTAGAAGAGCTGCAAGTTCCAGCCAACTTTCTTTACTTAACTCGCCTCATTTAAAATAAAAAACAGAAAATTCAGAAAAAGTATCACTATAACTTTTCAAAATCAAATTTAAATTTTCAATTTAATTTGAATGTTCAGTTCTAAATAGCAAGCAGGAAAATCAGTAAATAGATACAAAAGCTTTCTATATTCTTTGTTTAGAAATTTTAAAAGGTATTTTATCTAAGTTTACCTAACACCATAATTATGCGCGTGTCTTTTTGCCTTCAATTTTACATTACAAAATGAATGAGACATTACTTTAGTTTAAATATTATCTAATAAAAGAATATTTATAATTTCTAACATAATAAAAATTTAAATGTAATTAACATGCTCTTTTTAAACTATAGTAAAAAACTAGAGAAAACTATCAAGATATGCCAAATTAATAAGCTTTACAAAAAGATAATTAAAGGAATGTTTATTTTCAGGGTATAACTTAAATCTTATTTAGTTATCTTTGAAATAGTTTTGTGATGATCAAAAACTTGTAACCAGTAAATCAATATTCAGAAGTTCATAGGCTATGATGAATTTTCTTATAGATAGTTGTCTCAAAACTTATGAAAAACACCAAAGCACTGCACAATGTTGGTATTATTAATATTAAGTACCTATTTAGTTTTATTTCATCTTGTGTGCTTTTTCAAATTAGCTACTGCTATTTACCTCTGTAACTATTAATGTTGATCTTAAACTATTGTTTATATTCTGATTTAATTAAAAACATACAACTTTTCAACATCAATTTTAATCCACTCCATGATAGCAATAAATACTTCCTCTTATTAAGTAAATTTTTACTATTATTCAGCCTGAGCAGAAGTAATTCAACCTGTCCATATATATACACATGTTGTATAAACTTCAGGCTTTTCCCTATTGATTTTTTTCTTCACATTGTAAAAGGTAGAATCTTAAAATATTACAAAATATTTACCTGGTTATTTTGAGAGTACTATTTTGGGGTTTTGTTGTTCTTTTCTAAAAAAGTATTATAATTCAAAACATTTTTTGTACTTTTCTTTCCGTTGGTGGTAAACCAAACAAACCCAACCAAAAACCAAAAGCAGGTTTCTAGGTTATTATCTAACATAAAAGAGCAATCAACTCAATTTTTAAATATTGGCTATTAGGATTCTAATCTACTATGCACATTTGTGTGTGTAAAGTTCAAAGTCTGCATTCAATTGAGTTGCTTTTTCTAGTCTCAAAATCTGAAACTCAAAATGTAGGAACATGTTCAGAGAAATGTGGGTACTGGCGCTTAGTAGTGCTATGAGCAGGATAGATGATTTTCTAACCACTGACCTTAAATACTCTGATTCCCACTTGGTTTCTGACACTATTCCTAAAGTTATGACTCCAAGAATAATGTAGCTAGATGGTGATTGGCTAACAGAATGATGTGATATCTTCCAGGGGTAGAACTTCTGGGAATAATGTGACTTGGAATATTTATGGGTATTTCTTTTGGTGTGCTTAAAATATTTCCATTCTTACCATATCCACCTCATAAACTTTTAAGTTTCCCTACCCCGTAATTTGTTTTATGATGAGTAACTCAACAAAGTGGGAAGAGCCAGCCCTAAATTCATTGACCTGTTTCAAGAATATTTATAAGTAGTTGAACAACACATAAATGTTTTTTCTTTTCAGCAGGTTGAAATATACAGTATTTGGGGGCATAAAGGGACAGAATTGGTCAGAGAAATAAGAATGCTATGTATATCTACGCGGCATTATATTGCAGTTTTCATAAAATCTTGAACAGTTCATCTGACTATTGACAAAATTAAATGTTAATCACAAAATGTTCTGCAACATTTTTCTGACAGTTCTTGTAAAATTAGGATAACGCAGTGGGCTGAAAAACAATCTCTCCTTGCTGCATTACCTATGAGTTAAAATTACAGGATCAACCAGTGCTTAAAACACTTTATAAGAAATTTATCAAACCAAAATGTATGTGAGGATTCCAGTAGATTAAAATGACACCCTCCTTCTTAATTGCTCTCCCATAGTTTAAAAATTGTCCTCCAAAATGTTCACATCTGTTTGCAATAGTTAACAAAACATTCTTCTGTTAATATCGTTATAAACCTTAACAACTCAACTAGAGTAGAGAAAGGAATTTTCTCATAACCACATGCAACGCATTCAGCTGCTGTATCTCTTACTTTTTGACCAAACTACCACTGCAGCTCAAAATGACTGTTTAATATTAATTAAGGACCCTAGCAGAAAAGATACAGGATGTAATTTTTTTCAACTTTTTTATTTTTTTGAATGTTTCTGTGCTTTCCTTAAATATACTTATATTTTCCATTTTCATTTCTCTATTCTACTAAAATATCTTGTTGCATATAAAGACCTTATATTATGTATCACCAACATATATAAAACAAGTGTTTGAACCACATTGTTTATTTTTCTATAAAACTGGAATCATAAGTACTTGTTCATTAACTACCTACTAAGTGCAAAATATTTCTTCCTAAATCAAGTAAAATAATTTATGAAAATGAACCCTGAAAAAGACTACATTTTATAAAATGTGTGTGTGTGTGTGTGTGTGTGTGTGTGCGTGCCTGACCTCAAAATGCATTTCATAAAATTCTGAGTGGTGATAATATTTCTTTAATTCAGCCAGTTTCTATCCTTGCAGTGTTACAGAGGGTATAATCATTCAAATTGGAAGTTGAATTATTGTGATTTTCCTTGAAGTTCATTTATATATGTAGAGTCTAGGACAGAAAAATAACACATGGCATATAGATGTTCAAAAATAAAGTTTCTTTTCTTAAATCTATTGTTAGGGCCAACTTGAAAGTTATAAAATAAACTTTTTAAAAAATGTTCCTCAAGGGTCAGAAATATAGCTCAGTGGCATAAATGCCTGCCTAGTAAGTGCAAGGTCCTGAGTTTGATTCCTGATACAAAAAAAAAAAAATCCCACTGGAATTATAAACCTCAGATATTTAAAAGACCTGGTTTTGTAGAGTAGAAAATTTTTCCTAAAATTCAGATACAAATTCAGCTTGTGAAGAAGCTGAACTGGAACCTACGAAGCAATGTGTCACTGTTGTGGACTAATACTGTTGAGGACAAAGCAAGAACAGGAATTGGAGGAAAGTCCTAGGTAGCTCAGACTCGGCCCGTGCCATTCTCCTTCCCATACCGACTCTTGTTCACAAAGGTGACTTTTATTACTTTCTCCAGATCAGGTTACCAAGAGGGGATGAGTTAAAACTGCTCTAGCGAGTGGTACACATTATTCAGTTTTGTTGAGCATCTCTGCTGCCTTTAGGCTTGGGAATGGGCAGCTCCTTACATGATGTCTGAAGAGGTTAAGAAAAGGAAAAGTCAGCTCCTCAGCCGTGATCCTTAGAAAATGAGCGCTTTAAATTCCTAAATGATGACTGTAAAGAACCTTAATCAGGTTTGAACACACAAACACAATGTCAAAATTTTAGCATTCTTAGACAATTTATTTTGTTACTACCACTGATTGAGCTGTCTTGCACATATGTGTCAGATACTTAGAATCTGGACAAAGGTAGGCAGATTGCTTAATTTAAACATTTATTTGCATAGAGCATCTCAAAGAATTGATAGTTTTTTGAATCTCAGATGCCACAAATTAAGTGAAACAACCTGCATGCCATTACTTATGAATCGCCCTTGTATCACTGTAGTGTACATTTTACTCTGTGTTAATAGGAAATGGATATGCTTATTAGCTTCTTGGTTTTGTGAATTCAAAAAAGGCACATGTGCTGTGGTTTGTACAGAACAGAGTGTAAGTATTATTTTATTGTTTTAAACACTAGTAACAAGTATTAAACCTTGTACAAATCAATACCATATGCTTTCATTTAAAGTTACAAATAAATCTTAATTGTGTGCAATATTCAGGGTCATTAGATAGCTCAGAAAAGTTTGTTAATTTGTTAGAAAATGTAATTCCATGAACATGTCAATGTTGGATTTGGTACAAAATAACAAAGCATAGACACTTGCCATTTTACAGTTTTGATAAAAACTATCAGTGGAATTTAAACTGCGAGGTTTTCCCTTTTTTGGTGAGATTATAGACATACTATCCAAGTTATTCAAATAGATGGATCTATTTTTCATTTTACATAGTATGTTGACAGAATATCAACTCTACAGCTAGTCCTGATGATTTATTATTCTGTTCTGCCATCGTCTGAGAACTGAAGAAAGCTATGTTGGCTAGCTTGATATGTAAGAGGTTAGAGCCTGGAAACTTTTGAAACCTTTATTTCTTTCTCTCCTCATTTTGACCAGTCTAACTTTATTAGTCAATGCTTTCTATACGATCTGTGATGGGGTAGCATGTCCTCTGTTCTTCCAACCCCTGTGAAGGTAACTTCCATAGTAATTGAACCTAAGACTTCTTAATGTCATCACTGAACATCATTAAAATCATCTGAGCAGTTTGGTTTAACTAGTTAAGCCAGAATCTCAAGGACTCGAGCATTGGTTACTTGTAACGTTTCAGGGAAGTTTCTGTGTACTGTACCATAAGAGCTATATCAGCTACATCAGTGCTTCTAAAATTGTAATATGGGTAAGAAGGGGATCTTGCTGAAATGCAGCTTCTGATTCCATAGGGCTGTTGGGCTTAAGAGTATTTCTCAAAAGTCATGCAGGAGCTGTTGCTCTTTGAATGATACTTTGAGTAGCAAGGTGGTGAAGTGTATCAGAAACGCACAGGCGTGCTTAAGCATCTTCTTAGATCTCAAATTGTGTAGGGTATTGAAATGAGAGTAATTTCCCTTTGCTATCACAGATATTCTCTAATAATAATAATAATAATAATAATAACAATAATAATATTAACCTGGTCTACTAATGCCTTCAATGTTGTTCAGAAAGATTTGATGTTCAAGGTCAAGACATTTGGACAAAACTAAAGTACAAAATATTTGAACCTTATATAGTCTTAAAGATTCTGCACGTTTCAGACCATCATTTTTGTGCAGATAGAAATAGATACGTAGAATTAAGTGATTAGGATGATTGTGCTTCTGTTGTTGAATGAGACATTACTGAATGACGTTTGACCACAGTCACTGTTGGTTTCAGGCTGTTGCCACATTGATGTCAGTAGACTGCCGCTGCCATGGAGTTTCTGGCTCCTGTGCTGTGAAAACATGCTGGAAAACCATGTCTTCTTTTGAAAAAATTGGCCATTTATTAAAAGATAAATATGAAAATAGTATCCAGATATCAGACAAAATAAAGAGAAAGATGAGAAGGAAAGAAAAAAATCAGAGGAAGATACCGATCCACAAAGATGACCTGCTCTACGTTAACAAGTCTCCCAACTACTGTGTGGAGGATAAAAAACTGGGAATCCCAGGGACACAAGGCAGGGAATGCAACCGTACGTCAGAAGGTGCAGATGGCTGCAACCTCCTCTGCTGTGGCCGAGGCTACAACACCCACGTGGTCAGGCACGTGGAGAGGTGTGAGTGTAAGTTTATCTGGTGCTGCTATGTCCGCTGCAGGAGGTGTGAAAGCATGACAGATGTCCACACTTGTAAGTAACCACTCCACCTAGCCTGGAACAGTACTGCTCCGCAACACAATGGGATTACAAGCCAAAGGATGCCTCTCACTGCAGGGCTGGGGAAGTTGACTTTTGTATTGCAATTTCCAGATCTTTCGTCTATTTGGAATTTGCTTTGCCTGAGTGACATCCCATCACACATCAATCCTGCAGACTTCTTGAGATTTTAAAGTTGAAAAAGTTTCTACTCATCTTTGGATGATTTGGAGGATATAGGTTGACATATAAGGAAGATAAATCCATTTGCTAAGGAAAAGTTTATCCATTCTCAGGATAAGATCCTCCACTACGGATCTCAGTCATGGAAATTGATAATGGTGGGTGAACATTACTCATTTTTAGACCTCTTAAAGGAGCAAAGATCATAAATATGAATCTCATTCTCAGTATTTTAATTGAAAAAACTTACACAAAGTGTTTGCACATGGGCAGATGTTGAAGCATTAATCTAAGTGGTGGGTGCCTGCCCTTTTCATGCACACCAAATGAACAATTAAAAAGAACCTTTATACAATGTGGAGATATAGCTCAGTGGCACAAGTGCCTGTCTGGCAAGCACAAGGTCCTGGTTTTGATTCCTGGTATCAAAAACAAATAAACAAAACAAAATAAAAACTAAATGATACAGTGTCCCTAAAAAGTAGTAATTACGGCTGGGTGGTGACAAAAAAAAATTAAAATGTAGAAACTAAAATGAATTGGATTTTAAGTGCCTTCTAACTAGTAGAACTTGTCTGGAAAAACCTCCATAAGATATATAGCAATTTTTAGATACATATTTTTATTTTAGACCCGTGTTCACTGTTAAAAAAATCATCTCTAAGGTATGGTGGGAGAGAGACCGTGAAAACACGTGGGAAAAGTAAAGTAAAAATATAAAGAGCTCTCTTACATTGTAAGGAAAACATCCTTTAAATGTGCAAAGACAGTATTTTGTATAATATTTTGCTAAAAAGATTTATATTTTGTAAATACAGTATTTAAGTTATATGTCATATATTAAAACTTAGGACATTTATTGCCAACGCCCAAGAGCTCAGGCAGTAAGATTAGCCTCTTTTTCTTTTCATGACTAACTCTAACTTCTTTAACATTGAAAAAGAAGGTAGGTAATTGAGCAATTAGCTATATGGATGTGTATTTCTTACCAGAATGACAGTTTTATATGTTATAGATTAAAACATGTTGCAAAATATTGAGAAGTATGTTATTTCAATAGCTGGATTAATTGAATACTTTTTCCACATTAGTTTTCTTAACTCATAAGGTTATTATAATAAGTTATATATTAAAAGCCCTAACTGGAAAAAAGAATTTAAATTAGATTAATGATCAATTTATTGATTTGATATTGTGGATATTTATTATATAGTATGTAATGCTGCATTTCCATTTGAATGTAAAGTGGTCTTATTTGCTTGAATATTCATGCATGTGTATTCACCATATTTTGCACAGTCCTGGGGAAAATTATAGGACTGTATTTAAGGCTGTATTGTAATGTAAATTTCTATGTTTTATGCATTGTTAAATATTTCAGTATTATCTAGAAAAATCAATTTTTATATTCAACATGCACAAAGAAAGGATATTCTTTTTTAAATAAGATAAATATTTCCTTGTCCCCAAAGGTCTCGGTCTATTTTCTTTTGGTTTTATTTACCAATTTATGAAAAAAGAAACCAGGTGACAATGACTCAGTTCTAATATTAAAATCAAGACTGAACATTTAGCTGTGATCCTTAAAGTAAATTACTAAGTAAGAGTCTCAGAAATGGCCAGGGAACAAATATAGTAGTACTTATTTAAAGTGATTTTACACTCCTTAGTATTTGCTGAATAAAGTAATGTGAAAAAAAACCCACTTATTCTCATGCCTTTTTTTGCAGAGGTGATAATTTTATCTTCATTGAAAATAAGCACCCTTTTTAAAAAGAGGAAGACTGTAATGGCCATTAGTGACTAAAAACTTCGTAATTACCTTAACTGACTAGGAGAGTCAGGCAGCCTCTGTTTTATAAATACCTGATTACTGTTCATCGATCTCTTTGAAAACATGTTAAGTCAGGTTCCTTTTCATATGCTGCCCAAGAACTCCTAGAGTAACTGTCAAGCTGTGTCTTTGGGTTCTGTTCTTTCTCATTCTTGCTATCACTAAGAATCGACCTTGAGTTTCTTAGCTATCTTACTAATGACCTGGCATTGGCCCAGTCCCTTCACTCCTGTCATCTCAAAGTAGTATCACCATGGTGCTCAAGGGCACAACGTTGGGGTCAAAGATTCTTGTCTAATTTATGCTATTTGCCCGAATTAGTTAGGGTTTTTACGGTGCAAGTAACAGTAAAGCCAGTCCAGACTAGCTTAAACGTTAAAGAAATGTACTCAGTAACTGAAAAATTTAGAATTGTAACAGTTTCAGGTGAAACCTGATCCCTAGACTCTCAGTTCCTTAGTTTCAGTCTTTCCACTTTAGACTGACTTTGTCGCTGTCTTTCACTTCAGGCTCCACAACATGCTGTGTCTACCCCCATCTACCACCCTCCTGCTGTCCCATAATCCATCCCTAGTGGCTCCAGGTTCTCTGCTTTTCTTAGCAACACGGATGCCACAATTCCAGACTGCACATTCTATCACTCATTCGAAAGAAATACAGGTTTCACTCTTAGGAAAGACAGAGGCTCATTTCTGGTTGCCTACCTAGAAAAAAAAGAACATTTCCCCAGAAAATCCAACAAAGGTCATCTGAGTATAAATGGGGCTGATTGGTTAAATGTGCTCATTGTTCAATCAATCAAAATGACTTATTGAGGGTGAGCAGCAAGCACACAGATGTGTCTTCTGGCAATGCTGGCTCCTGCCTGGAATTCCAGTGGGGTTCACGCCAACTACTACACAGCTTGACAATAGGAGGGGAGAATCTGTAGAGGAAAACCCAGACTGCTATGTTACCAGTAAAGTGTAACTGAATGCTGGGCATCAAGACATTGCATGTTCCAATTCTAGTGATTTTTAGGGATCAGTTTCTGGCATAAAATAGAAGTCACAGCCAATTGAAGCAAGCCTAAAACAATATGAATTATAGTGTGGGTTTGAAGTGCCTCGATTTATTTGAATGTCTTTTATCATATTAAAATAGGTAGAAGAGGTGACTCCAGTGTGTTGTTTTTTTAACTGTTTAATTTCAAAATGCCGATTACTGACAATGATAAGATACAGTGACTCATTGTTAGGGCCTGAATTTAGATGGCCTTGCAAACCCTCATGCAGTCATAGATGAGGCTTTTTCAGAGGTGGCTGAATCTATAGCATGTGATTCTAGAATTGATTCATGATGCAATGCGGATCAGGGTGCACTAAGATTAAGTTTGTGAGTGCTACCTGCCTGGAGTGTCCTGGAGAAGATACAAAGGAGAGAAAGAGCTGTGGTCATCCCTTGTTGCTTTGCTATCTTCTACCTGTAACATACTACTCCTTTGGAATGCCTCTCTGCCATGTGCCATCCTACCTTGGAGCTAGCTGATTGTGGACTGAAGCCTCTACAGACTATGAGCTAAATAAATCTTTCATACTTTAACTCTGGGTGTTTAGTACTTTGTATTAGCAAAGGGAAAAGTAACTTAGACACTTATGCTAAGGTAAAATCAGGAAAATTGCATTAAATTATATTATCTGTAACCTCTGGATAAGGAAGTTGACTAAAGCCTTTCTCTTACAGCAGTACTCCACACAACATTAATGAAACAGTCACTGTTTTGAATATGAACAACTGCACTATTTCCTACTCATTTGGTTTATGGTTATTTTGTATATTAAAGAACTATGATTGTTAGGCCAGGAAATTTTTCATTATATATTTAGATATCATGAGCTTATGATTTTGCAATTTTAGGATCACAGGATATCCACAGTAGTTTTAAACAACACATTAATTTCTAAAGAATTGTTGTTACTCATATGACTTGTTTTTGCTTAGGTTAAAATGTGGAAGTAGAAAAATTTCTCAACATACTAGTAGGCCCTTTAGTGAGTCATTATTTTTTGCATCACCTGTTGTGAGAAATTAAAACAAAAGTCAGTACCTAGAATACTCAGGGCCTGGACAAGCTCCTCCTTGGGAAAGTTGGCCTATCTGGTCCCCTCCCCCACCTTTACTACAGACAATTGTAATGCCCTAACCCTGGAAGAGGAGAATAGATGTATCACAGAATGAAAGCAGACAAAGTGCTATACCAGGAAGGAACTCATTTCCTTTGAAAGGAAATACAGTAACACTTAGCACCCACTAAGTACTATGCACTGGTCTCAGTATATTACATACATAGGGATGCCTCTGTTCACAAACTTAATTCTCCCCATGATTCTGGTCGTCAACTGAACTGAATCAAGAACCAGATCAAATTTCCCCATAAGGTCAACAGTGAACATAACCTAACCATTGAATTTGATTCAGTTCTTGTCCAACTCGGCTTGCAATCAAAATCATGGAATTAGATTCATGAACTGAGGTACCACTGTGATATATATAACAGCGTTTATTCCTCACAGATCAGTAATTCTCATTGTGTGGCAACCAGTTTAAAGATTAGGCATCTGAGACACAAGTAACCAGCCCAACAGATGTCACTCAGAATGGAGAAGCTTCAGGGTTTATGTACTAAACCACTTCATTGTCCCTGTGCCTCTCACAGTATCATAGATGTCAGCAGACTCTATCCATAATATACCATTTAAAGTATTTGGGGAGATTTGTAGATATAATGAAAATTATAGTGTTCATGGTTTGGTTATATAAACTTGGTTGAAGATCAGGGAGTAAAGTGATAGGAAAACTGAGAATGGAGATTTACCATGATATATAATTAAAATATCCTGCTTCTTGGTTTCTAAGCTTTAAGTTATTTAAACTGACTTTTAGTTTAGACCCCAATGGGGCCAACAGTGTGGTTATACAAGAATCTAATAATCATTCCAAAAGGAAATGATTCCAGGTTAAGATCAAACTAATTTAGTTATATATAGTTACAGCCTTTTGATTGTTGTGCTTACAGCCAAAAGTTACTCAACTTACCATTTGTAACGGTTTCTATTCACATCTAAAGAAAAACCACTAGTGATGGTTTGCACATTAAAACTTCTGAAGCAAAATCATGCTAGAAAAAGTAACTTTTCCCCACATAGTTATACAGAGAAAAGCAGTAACAAATATGGACAAAGTCAACACAAAGTGTCACAAATGTAACTTGTTTATTTGCAAAGAGAAACCATCTGATTTGCACATAACTGAAGGGCAGCAAATGGCCTTTCTGAGCCTGGAGACTCCCTTCACAGAGGCAAGCAGCCTTCCATTCTACAAATTATTAATTACCTAACACCCATAGTCACAACCTCTATCAACCACTCCATTTAGCCAAGAAAAAGCATATCATTTTAACCTAATTACTTGTTGATGAAGACTTATGATCCTGTATATCTCAAACTCTTTCCAAACCAGGCAAAGGTGTCAGCAAACAAGATATAAATCAATGATTACGTGTTTATTTCTAGTACATAATCTGCACTTTTCATTGTGTCTATTCATACAATCCTTTATTTCAAACTCTCTAACAACTAATTTTTGGTTTTCTCAAGTTCTAGGACAGGCAAGAAATAGCATATGGTAATTCCATTTATGCAGTTATTCTCTGTATCTTCCAGAAAGAATTAAAAAATCATATTACAGTGATACAAGCTTACACCCATGTTTATAGCACCACAATTCATAATAGCTAACTCTTGCAAGTGGTCTGTGTGTCCACAGACAGATGCATGACAAAGAAAATGTGGTATTTATACACAATAGAGTATGGCTTGCTATAAAGCAAGATAAACTTGAGTCATGTGCAGACAGAGATGTACGTAGGGACCATGTGAAATAAATCAGGCACACAAGCTTAAATATTGTGTGGTTCCTCTTATATGAGAAACTCAATATATAAATACCAAAGTAAAAGATGGATAAAAGGAAATAGGGAGCTAGATCTGCAAATCAGAAGGGGCCCAGGACGTGGAGGAAGCGGGGAGGGAAGGGGCAGAGGAAGAAAAAATTGAAATCTTAAAGTATATATTTCAGCTCCCATGTAGAAAGTATTAATGACCACTGCAGTGAGTCTCCAATGTCTTACAAGGTGTTTCGACACACAGTGAAAAGAAAGTGCAAAGGACAAAATGGCAATGCAAGAGGGACCTGGGCTGACCAGTTGTTCAGAGGGAACAAAAAGCCACAAGGCCATCACAACCTTGGTATTTACTGATCATATTCACATTGAGGAAAATGGCGAGGGGACTGTGGCTGATGTGCTAGACAAGCGGCCAGGAAAGCGAAGTTTTTAAGAGGGAACAAAGCATTCTGGAGAAAGGAACAGCGGAGTAACCTGCATGAGGGACAGTTCCAGGAATTTCCTCTGGAGTTACGCAGGCCTTAGCGGAGATGTTCCAGTATCTTAGCCCCAGTCTCAAAGCCTGCCTCTCCAGTTCAACTGTGGCCACTGGAGAGGAGCAGCGCTAGCCGAAAGCCACCTGCTTGCTACCATGAAAACGTGTACACAGCTTGGCCAGACTCTCTAATGAAACCAAGACGATTTAGGCAAGTCACCTCTGTACGGCCTGTGCTGCTTGCTACAAAGCATGATCACTCAGGCCTGGGGGCGGGCGGCGTGGAGGTCCACCACAGACTATAGTAATTATGGACTGCAAGTATGTGCTAATAAGAAACAAAATTTAAAATAGAAAAATGGTAAAACTGAAGAAAGCATCAGGAGAAATCTTCCCTAACATACCTCCTATTTAGTGGACACAGGGTAATTTCCTAAACTGAAAGATAAATTTCATTATCTGAGAAGTTCTCTTTCTCCAGCTTAAACTTTTCTTTCCCCAAATGCCTATTTCTTGAGCAACTACACATTAAAATTCATTAGTTGAATAAAGCAATCTCAGCACATCAGCTGCCATGAATATGCAGAATCCTTATCAAGTTTTAGGGTGAATTTCTCACGTCTGTATTGGCTTCCAAGTTATTAAAACTTGAAATGTAGGAGTGAGCTTTACCCTTCTCTGCTCAAAGGAATGTACATATAGAAAACTGCATTTTTGTTGAACAGACAGACTTAAAAACTAGCCATTTTATCCAACGGTAGAGAAGGCTGAGACTGACAGCTGGCCCTAGGATTGGTTACAGGGTGAGTTTTTGCATCCCATCAGTTCAACATTCAACAGTAGTAACAGCATCACAGGTTAACAGCACTGCAACACGATGCATCATGGAAATGTGACTTAAAAGTCAAACGCATAAAATTCAAATCCCAGTAGGTAAAAAAAAAAAAAAAAAGCAAATAAAAAAATCTCCAAATCAAAACAAACCAAACTTTCAAAATTCACATTTAAGATTCCTCTTTGTCCTGGACAAGAACCTTTACAGGTTCTCTGGGCAGGAGTCAGTGCTGGTATGCGAAGTGGGTACAACTGCTTTCAGCCTTTCCCCACCTTACTGCTATGGTAGGAGTTGCTCAGTAGGTGGATGCTCAGGTTATTAGGAGCTGGGATCACAGTCTGTGCTCCTGGGAAGCACAACTGGTGGCTGCCACACAAAGCAGTTTTGAAAAGGCTCTGTCCCCTTGGCTGAAGTCAAATACTTTCCCATTGTAAAGGCCAGACCAGCAAGTGGAACATTTGAAACACTCCCTCCCTGGATGATAGCTTCAATTCCTTGTATGAGGTAAACTCTGGTATTGGGGTAGAGCGTGAGGGGACAGGTCTTATACAAAAGTCAAGAGGGTTGGTGATCAAGGTTAGCCTTTGGTGAACAGCTGTGCCTAAGATCTCATGGCTCAGGTCACTGCGTGGTTCCCTTCTAGCTAGGTACAGTGGGGCTGACTCACCATTTCTTCATCTAAAATGTTATTAGCCTGCAAGAGGCATGAACAGTAACAGTAGCAAAACTAGTTGATTTAATCAGTAGTTTTTGCCAGGCATTTTTGTTGGCACCACACACTAGACCTGTCTCTTTTACAATTTAACTTTCTCGGTGTCTTCCCGAGTTCCTTCTGACTACTCACAGTACTGTTGACAGTGATTCCACAATACACATGACCTTAAATGCAGTGTTCCTCACTGGACTGGAGGCAGGTTCAGAGGATGGTGAGCCCCTTTCGCCCCTCATAACTTCCTAATAACAACTGCCTGCTCTCTTGCCAGATTTGCCTTCTTTTTATTCCACTTGGCCCTTGATTTGACTACTGCTTCACGGAAGGGACTGTAACAAAGAGCAAATCATGACAGGAACACTGAGGAACATGGCCATTAAATAGGTTTAAGAAGGTGGCAATCAGAAACCAAGAATATAGTTATCTTTGTAACAATCTGGAGAAGAATCCATCCTAGAAATACCTGAAAAAAAGTGAAACAAATTTCCCTCACAGCACACTCCCTCACTTCAAACACACTTATACCACCAATCTTGCTTTCTAAAGCAGTTCTGGAAGCCCTCTTTTATGTTTTTATGAAGTGTGGTTAAACAAAAATAAAATACAGCAAATGTAGCCGCCAACTGCCATTCGACACAAAGGCAGGCTCCTTCACAGTACGTTCTCAGCCACCTCACTCCCTGCTCTGGCCCTGCACAACTTCCCAAAGTCACAAGGACCACGGGGGAAACATTCTGAACTGATTGAGGACACAAGAGGCAGCGCACCTAGGACATGAAAGAGAACTCCCAGAACTGCTTCAGAAAGTGTAAGAACAACTGGGAGAAGGTACACTCAAAGCGAAAGGGAGAATTCTGCAGGAGAGAAATGCCAGTCTATCCTTACTATAATATTTTCAATGTAGACATTCATATTTATTGATCATACCTGGTACATGCACTTTTTACTGTTCAGAAGGATGAACTATCTAGAGGTTAAATGGCAAGTTCTCCACCTGATCAAAAGTACTTTTTCCCTTTTTTACTTATTTAAAAAGGTATTCTAAAATTATTTTAACAGCTTCACTGAACAGCACATTTCTTTCATCTAAAAGAGGCACAGGGATGAACCAAACAATGAAATTATATAATTTGGGAGCCAAATTATTTACAATTTGTATAAACTTTTAAAGTATAAAGTAAAATACATGATAAATGAATTAGCTTTCATTTATCAAATAATTATAAAATAGTAAACTGATTCACTTAAAAACAAATACAGAAGCAGCAATGGTTAACTTCACTTTAAGTTAAAAGTCAGGAATATGAAGACTAGCTTAATTTTTAGTTTCCCAAATATCATTTGCTCTATACTTCCTTTTACTATTTAACATTTATGTAGTAATACACTTATTCTACATATGCATTTCAAATATGATTTCAAATAAATATGTATATGATTTCATATGATTTCAAATATGTATCAAATATGTACAAGCCCTTAAACACCATTTAAACTACTAAAATGTTGATGTTAAATTTTTGGTTTTAATAAAGAAAAATTTCAACATCAAATGAGCACTGTTTCATTTATAATGTTGAGTTTAAAAAGAGATCTGAAAATTAAATGTAAAATTATTGCTTCTAAAGTTGACACAATCTATACAACACAAAATTTAGACAAAAACAAACTATACCAAAGGAGTTACATAACCAACTTTATATACCTTTGACAGTTTATATACCTGAATAACACTTTTTTACAATCTTAAAAATCAAAGATATGTCCTGCCAGTTACACTCTTAAATTCTATACATGTTGATATATCCAGAGGATATTACTATGTTTACAGCAATGACTTATTGTTTTGCATGTTAAGCAGTACCATAAACATTTGGTGAATCCTTTAATGTCAAGTTTCACGTTATTATTACTTTGCCAGACAATACAAAAAAATTGACAATGTAAAAAAACCAATGTTTATTTTCATTATTTAAAAAAAACTGCAACATTTATTTTACAATCCCTGGAACTTTGAAATAGCTGTTCTTTTAATTTACAGAATTTAGGTAAGTATTTTAAATGTCAAAATATACATGTTGGATGCTCTTTAGTATACAAGCACCAAAAATCTAAAAAGTTTATAAAAACTGCTTAAACATATAAGGTGCATTGACTTCTGAATTACATTCAGTTTGAGGAAAGAAACAGTACCCAAAAATTTATTAATATTTAAGAAATATCCAAGTAACTTCCAATTTACAGGAAAATAACAAATACTGCTTTGAGATTTATACAACTCACCTAAAATTTAGATTCACATTTAAGTACTGCTTTACACTGTGAAAGACAATTTGACTATCTAATGTGTTTATGCTCCAGTGCAAGGTACTGCATATTCAACATTAAATGCCCTAAAGTCATTAAAACTGAATCATTTAGTGATCATTTGAAATTAAGGGAAAGGATTATATTTTTATGTAGAATTGGGAAAAAGTCATTTTGGGTCAAATAAAATTAGTTTTAAAGCATCATCGGTTTACTCAGTAATTAGGACTTTTATAAGTTCGGTATGCCATTATAGCTCTGGGCAGTAATTATCATTATGAAATTAGATGAAGTAAACACAGAGTTTCTTGGTTTCCAAATTATAATTATTACATTAAGGCATGCCTTTTTTCAAATCACTTGGTCAACTGGTCAATGCTGATAAGAAATAAGGAAAATATATGCCAGTATTGCTTTAAGTATCCTGACTTAGCTGGTCTGCACAACCCACTGAGGCTGAGGAGGGGCCTGGCCTAGTTCTACACTGTGTGAAGTTCCCACCTCCAGTTTCACTCTTATACAGTAGCAAGTTATTCACACTGCTAATACAAAATCCAGAGACTCGTCCTGAATGTCACCTGCATTTATATACTGACTTTTTACTTTGTGCATTAAAAAAATGAATTTGTTGTGCTTTTCACAAATCTGAGACTTGCATATCAAATATTTTATTTCTTGGTGTTTTTTTTGGAAAGGAAAAATCAAGACTAAGAAAAGAGGTACATAAGGAGAATCAGAGTGTAAGGTAGTATTACACATACAACTAGTCAAATCTCTCTTTAATTTAAAAGATACCATAATCACAAGGCCAGATACATGTCACTCTATATAAGCAAAATCTTGTTCCTAAAAGTCATGATACATTTTCACAGCAACTAGTATATATATCAATATTTTCACAATCTCTTCAGTTACCCACTCAGTGTACTTTTAGAATTAAAGAATGTTACCATAGCAGTCTAATTGTACTCTTAGGAAAATGTTCTTAAAAATGGTTCAGTGATTTGCTCACAGTGAGGACTATTTACAAAGATAGCTATTTACGTTAGCAATAAATAATCCTGATATCAAAAGAGAATGTTCATGCACACACCGAGATGGCTGCATGCTATTAAAATATTTACATGTAGTTTCTTCTTTATAGCTCTCCCATTAATAGTGAAAGTGTGCTTTCCTTCAGTCTTCAGTCTTGCTTCTGGGGGATGCATCCTTCCATTTCTACAACTTCGGGCCATCCTTCATATTTGTTTGTGTCCTTGTTGTTCTTTATGTGCTACCGGAACACAATAATATTACACAGTTTAGAAAACCTTTGGACCTGCTGATTTGCACTAGCATATTTTATTTGTTTGCATTTTAGTAACACTCCTATCAGCAATGAGGTCATAGGAATGACTGTTCAAGATATAAATGCGTGACCCTTGGGGCCTGGCACATACATGACAGACCTTCAAAAAATTGTTAAAAAGAACAAAACACTGCACATGTTTTTAAAAAGATCATTTGTTAAGACATAAAGTAAAGCTTATATTCTATTAAATTCTAAAGTATTTCTAAAGTTAAGTGAGTCTCCTATCTAAAGCCACATATCTCATTATCTAAAATCCTTGATAACTGATGCTTCCTAAAAGACTAAAAAGTAATTCTGTGGCAACAGTGTCAAAAAAAAATACTCATCCAGAGTTTTCAAGTTTATTTTTTTAATTTTAAAACTTAAAAAGTACCATGGTTGTTTCAAATAAGTGATTACCAAGAATCTAAGAAAAGCATCTGGACATATTATTTAGTATCTATTTCATCTAATTTTCAAATAACGGGGACAGAAATATGTAACAGAAGGTCTGACAATGTATTTTGTCCATAGTTATGAATGTCGGACTAACCTGTTCAAAGGGGCTTTTTGTCTTAATGCCCTTCCCGCCACAGAAGACCCAGTTGTCTCTAAAACCAAGGTTAATAATAGACGTGCTCCCCAATTCAGCAATGAGCCGCCGTGCTTCATCGTTCAGTCTTAAAAAGAAAAAAGATGAGGCACTACAGGTTATTTAACATTGAATCACCCTGGATATTTAACAAACATGAAGTCAAAATATCACCTAAGATACTTGACAAACTTGCCTTAAACAAGAGAACATTAAAAAAAAGATGAATTTTTTTCACAGAATATTTTTATTTGAATTCTTTAGTTAAAAAAAAGCATGGAAGATTAGCAATTAATTTTATTCTTAGTCTTCTAAGAAGTATCTTTTTGATGTCTGTATTTCACAAAATAATTTGCTTTCATTGAATTATTCTAATTACATTAAGTACATAAGCCATACAACTGTCAGCAGACGCTCAGCCAAGCTAATCCAAGGGCTTCAGCAACAAATGTCTTCAGCAAATTAATTATCACTTAGAATCTCCGCAAAATCCTCTGCAAATTATGTGCAAATGGAATAAAGGTAAATACTGATAGAAATCAGAGTACTTCTGGCACTACTGTTTTGTTTAAAATGAGTTCTGAACGTAGTGATAAAAATTATATTTGTTATTTAATAAAAATGAAAAATATTAATCACATAGCAGCTAAATATTTAGAAGAGGAGGGCAGTGACAAAAAGACATGGCAAATTATTAATTTAAACTACCATTAAATTTTTTGTATAGGTTATAATTCTAATGTTGGACGTTCCCTCTCTAAGAGGGAAAGAAACTTAGTAAATAAATGCTAGCTGTGCAGGGGGAAAAAGGTAAGAAGCAGCTAAGGGCAACCTGGACGGGTTCTCTGACAAAGTTCTACAGATTATCACCCACAGAGCAACAGCTCTTTCAGGTCAGATAGGTCTGCTCTGCTGAAACCCGCATTTGCATTTGGAAACAGTGGGAAGTGAAAAGGGTTCTTATTCATGTCTCAGTGTTCTTTTACATGCCCCATGCCCCTATCTGTTAAGTCCTGCAGGATCTTAATGAAAAAGCAGTACAACATTCAACTAACATAAAGGTATATGGGATACTCTGGTTTTCAAGCTTTATAACAAATGAAAGAATCAAATATTCAAATTTCACAATTTATGCCAACCATATCCATGGGGCAATGGAATGGCTTTGACCACAGCTGAGGCACTACTCTCTACTTGGAAATTACATTGGAGTCATTAAGAAAAGTCATAGCTCTGGAATATTTTTAGCTGTTCAGACTCACCTCTACATGAAGTGATGTATTATAACCAAGTGAATGAAAAAGAGGGAAATGTCTGGTGCAAAAAGAATCTATCATCTTAGCCTCTGTGGAATCTGAGACCCTCACAAGAAATGTGTGTACACATGCTTTTTACTTTTTCCTTTTCTTTCTTTTTTTTTTTTTTTAATGCTTCTTACTGTCTACCCAAAGTTCTTCCACAGGTTTATTTCCTATGACCATCACTGTAAGAATTAGCTGTCACATTTTGTCTGTTCCAGTGGCAGGCAAATTTTTTTCTGGAGAGAGACTCCCTGAAAGTACAGTATTGCCTGAACCCTGTTTTCTTATTTCCAAATAATACTGGAACATTGTGGATCTGGAAGAATCTAAAGTATTCTACTGTGTAGCTGCTTTGTGAGAACTCTTCACTTACAGCAACACTAATACTTGAGTTTTGCTGCCTTAACAAGTATAAACAGTATTAAATGCAGAGTGGACAGTAGGTTTATTGGGTACCTAAGTGGTTGCTTCCTACAGAAAGTGTTAGGGATCGATTCATACATATATCTCAGAAAGATTGCAAACTGCCAACTCACAGGTCTTCTTGGTTGCCCAGAAACAGTTAAAATAATGACTGATAAATCCATCAATGACAAAGGACTACTTTTTACCCAAATCTGCTCCCAAAGTATATGTTTATCCAAATGCAGGTCTGGCCCCTGCAGTTAAGGAAAATCTTTTCATGACAGAATTTGCATCAACTAAAAATACACAGAAGAGCAGTCTGTTATGGTTATTTCTGTACTTTTCAATTTCAGAAGTGATCACTGTGGTCTGTATGGATAAACCAAGCCAATTTCCCCTGAGATTTGGAGGCAATCTGAAGATTTAGCTTTACACTTTGATCCCCCTTACTCTTCCATGAGAACATCCTGAGGTCCTGTGCAGAAAAGCATTAACACAGTAGGCCTGAGCTATATATCCTTGGGAAGACCTGGTAGCACAACTAGCCTTGGCTGGCATCTGGACAACTGGATGGAAGTAGGGTGGTGCCACCCTTTCTACAACGGATGAGGATGGTTGCTGACGCTTAACTGTGCATAAGTGACACTGCTGAGCATACGCCAGCTTTCTGTCTGGAGAGCTGCAATTTTGTAAAGGGTTACAGGGTACTTACGTGACCAATTCCCAATAAAAACCTCAAGCATGGAGTGTCTAAAAAGCTTCTCTAGTAGGCAACATTTTCATGTGTTGTCAAAATTTGCTGCTGAAAAACTTAAGCAAGTCCTGTCTGATTCTTGAAAATCTGGGATTGTTTCCTTCTAGATTCGTGAAGGTGAACCTTTTAAAACGATCAACAGTAACAAGCAGCCCGTGGCAGCACAGGTGCTATAGGCTCACCACTGTTACTTCAGACTTTTCCCTTTTGCTGATTTTTCTTTCTTTTCTTTTGCTACACATCACAGCTATGAGTCCTTGAGAAACATCAAACCCTGTCCAACATCCCTATGTATGTCTAGTTATAGTTTTATAACAAGAAGTCTTTCTTGATGACTTCTAAGTTCTCTGATTTTCCTTGGTTTGAAGGCTGTTTTATAATTCTTTTTTGTATCTTCTATTTAAGAGACAATTCGATAATTCAAAAAAGTGTGTAACTCAGTATGTGAAGCAACATATAAAATGTACAGTAGTTGTTAAATATCTCATTTCTTTAGAATAATGTATGCAAATATAGCATAAACTTTGGATATATTAGCCTTCATTTGGTACAGGATAGGAGTATCATGAGTTAGTTACATGTTTTACATATTCCCTCCTTCTGACAGTCTTAACTGAATGAGTTAAAAAATTATGTTGCCTGAGTTTAGTGAAGAATTTTACTTAACATGAATACATAATCAATCTGTGACAGGCCAGACAGAGTCAAACACAGGGATAATGATTTCCTACAGACTACTCTAATGCTACACAAGGGAAATCTTAAGTAGAAACAGGAAGTGGGGAATGGAGAGGGGAGTCTCTGGGTACTGCGTGAGTCTGCTCCCACGAGGTCCCAAGTCACATGATGAAGCCACACCTATACCTCCTTTCTCAAAGCAGAGAGTGCAATAAAGAGAACTAATGTTCTGGGCTCAATTGTGATCAGTAGGAAGCAATCAGTTGGAAAGAAGTATCAGAAACTGGATGAAAACCACCTTATCTCAGTAGTATATACAATAAGAAATACTATGCATAAATGGCTTTTAAGCCCAGACTTGAAAAACCACTTATCACAGAAAGTGAAAATTCCTATTAAGGAATATGACTCTCAAAACTAAGAACATCAATAATTTTCACTAGTTAACTGCTAAAAATCCCAGAAAAGAGGCAGGATAGTTTCTAAATTAGTGCTACTACTGGAGGATACTACAATGGGCTCAAAGCTAAAAAAGAAAGCTTTTAAAGATAAACGACAGGACCAGGGATTTAGCTCAGTGACATAAGTGCCTGCCTGGGAAGCACAAGGTTATGAGTTCAATCCCCAGTACCACAAAAGAAAAAAATAAAATAAAATTAGAGGTGTAAACATACCCCAAATGTTACTAGTAACAAAGTTTTTAATACTCCCTTGAGGAAGACCTGTAATGCTTAGAATGATGAGACGCATAAAACTATTATAGAACTTTTGCTACTAAATGTCAGTAATGAAGGGACACACTTGCCCAAGAAAAATGACGTATGTAGACTACTGGCAGACCAAAGCATGACTGTCCATAGAGACAAGCATTCTTTGAGCAACATAAAAATGGAATAGCAGCTCTAGAACATCCATGTAAGTGCTCCAATGAGAATCTAAGCCTCTAGGCCCACAAACATCACATCACACGCTTAGATTCTAGAGAAACCTATTAATATAATCTTCAAGCCAGTGTCAAAGTTATTTCAGAAAATGAAAATATTAAGACAGTTACTTCAAGAAGGCAAGGAAAATATTAGAAACAACAGTCCAATTAAACTAATTCTAATTCCTACTGCAATTTTAGACTGGCAGACAACAAAGACATATGTGAGTATTAAAATAAAAGGAAAGAAATAAGGAGCAGTGCTAAGTAAAACCAATCAATGACATCTCAGCTATTTTAGCTATGTGTGAGTGGATCAGGGTATTACCCATGGTCCATGAATCTCAAGTGAGCATCTGATAGACTTGGAAAACAGCCTCAATGAATAAAATAAAAAAAACTGCAGCTGGATGCTAAGGTTACTGGGGTACACCGGCAGTAGTCTGGAAAGTAATTTCAGCAGTTGGAGGAAGTGGCCTCTAGCAGAGTGGCACACTGCCGGTGGTAAACATTTGTATCAAGGACTTATATTTAAAGAACGATTTTGGAGAAAGTACAAAGCCTGGATCATGGAAGCCTTGCATGGCAAACGTCAGGATCAAGACCAAGTAGGCACAAATTAGCCAAATTAAATTCAGTAAGAATAAATGAATATAAAGTCCTTCATTTAAATTAAACAACATCATGTTCTGAAGAGGAAGAAAGACCTGACTTGGCAGCAGTTAAAAAAATAAAAACTAAATGATTTTTAAAAGTCTGAGATGAAATGAAAAGATCTGAGAATTCAACTTGACCAAAAACTTGTGAGCCAAAAATGGGATATGACTGTTTAAAGAAAACTAATATAATACTAGTCTGCATGAATATTCAAAGAAATGTAATCTCTAAAATATGGCAAGCTAGCATCTCCACTGTACACTATACTGGCCAGACCACATCTGGAACACTGTGTTTAATTTGGGGCTCTCATTTTAAGAGAGACAGTAATCAACTAAAGAATGTCCAAGAAATATAGCCAAGAGAGTAAAACAAACTAGAAATTAACACAATAAAAGGGTGAAAGAGCCATGCATGTTGTGCCTGGAAAAGAGAAAACTAAAAAGGAAATGCCAATTTGTTTTAAATCCTTCGAGAAGCAAATGACCTGGAGAACACTTTGCTGTTTTGTTGTTCTGTATACCCAAGATAATGACTCTCAAGCAGAACTGAGAGGAAACCCATCCTGTGAATACAACATTTCTTTATGAGTTAGTTTATTTTAGAGACATAGCAACTTCAGCAGGTGAGGGGTGCACACACACATTCCAACAGAACCTCCCTCAGGCTGGGATCTTGGCTCAGGTGGCTTTTAAGGTTGCTGCTCAATCCAAGGACTCAACACTAAAACCTTTCACTTAGGCTACAATTTATTAGTGTATCAGTAGATTAAGAAGAACAGTACTGAGTCCTATCAGGCGTATTATGGTGAAGAAGAAAGGTTATGTATGTCTAGTAAGAAAATGGGAGCTTTTTAAATGTTAAAGCCTCCAACAATACATATAATATTGCATTCTTTCTGCCGAAGCAAATAGAAAGTTACTTGTTTTTTGATAAAATACTTAATTGCGTTCTGTTTGGTTCTATTTAGCAACATGGAGATGACTGAATTTGCCATTAGTATATTAATTTTCCACTTACAGATTTAACACATCTTATAGAACCAAATAAAATGCACAATGCCCATGAAACTACTTTAGTCTGGAGTCATTCATAAAATGGCACTATTTTCTTGATACACACTTCCTATACACTAAATATCTGTATAAAAACATATAAATAGATACGCCATATTCCTGTGTGGGTCTTATAGAGAAGCCTTTTCAATTAAAATCTAAGATTTTTATTATTCTTCAAAAAAAATAAGGAAAAACTAGGAGAAATTTTAAAAAGAAAATTTAACAAAATTAAAAAAAAATGTAACAAAAGGAGGGGTTAGCCTTATTGGATAGGTATGAAGTGTATTTAATTTTATAACAGTTATAAAATAATTTAAATACTGTATTTGCGAACAGAAGTAAATAGAGTAACAGAACACAAATTCCCAAAATATAATCAGATCAACATAGTAACCTGGTATTACATAAGCATTGTAAGCCTCAGGGAAATTACACATATATTTTTAAAAATGTAAGATGACTGTGCAATCACTGCAATAAAAATCTACTAAAAATCTAATTTGGATATGAAAAACACAAGTAAAAGAAAAAAAATCCACAAGTTATACAATGTCCAATCTTCTAAAAGTCAAAAAGCACCACAAATTAACAAAATTAAAAGTGAATTATGCATCAAAAATACATTTAAAAAAAAGAAATGGTTAATATTATAATATCTAAATGCTCTTACAAATCAGTATAGGTCAATATGAATGGTCAAACCATAATTTATTAAAGAATACCAAAACACTTCATCGCTCAAACAAAACAAGTCATGTTTTTCAGAGATGAGATACTTTTTCAAGATAGCAATAGATATGGTAGTATATGCCTGTAATTCCAACTACTCCAGAGGAAAAGGCTGAATGATCTCATTTTGAGGCCGGCCTGGAAAACTCAGTGAGACCCTGTCTCAAAATAAAAAAATCTGAAAGCGAGTGGGGCCATGGTTTACTAGGTATGTAGTTCAATGGTAGAGTACCTGTCTGTCATGCATGAGCCCCTAGGTTAAATCTCCAGCACTGCAAAACCAAACCAAAAGAAAAAAAAAATCCAAACTTTTAGAATTGAAACTTTAAAAAATTGGTGTCCACAACCTCTCAGAAAAAATGGTTTGCACAACTGTTTAAAACACTGCTTTTTAAGTGTGCACATGCCTTAATTCACCAATCTCACTTCAAAATATTTATCTCAGAACATAAATACAGATGATTTAAAAATGTTAAGAGAACTCATTTTGCCAAGTATAAAACACTGGAAATGGTCTAGGCACTGTAATTAAAAAGATTATAAATGATGACATGTTTAAAAACTAGGTTATGCAGACATGAACAATTCTGTTAGGAAGAATATTCAATATGAGAAATAGTCACCACATACGTGGAAAGTGTGCTACAAATACTTCCATTCTAAATATTTAGCAAGAAGAAAATACGTGCACTAAGTCATCTGGAATGGAAACTAAAGTATTATCAGTGGTCATTCCTGTATGATGAAATGATCTGTAACTTTCTTCTTCGTGCCCTTCTCTGTTTTCCAAAGTTTTATGACACATACAATTTCAAGAAAAAACTACGTTACTACCATCTACTAAACTTGGCAATCAATAGTATCACTAGTATATTTTTAACCATTAATTCTACTTCTAGAAATACACTCTTAGGCTATGAGCAAAAGTGCAAAAAGTAAAAAGAATCATGTTGAGGATGTTTATCACAATGTTGAGTAGAAGATGAAAAATCTGGCAATAGGAAATTATTAAATACAAGTTAGCCAGTGTGATGAACTGTTAGCAAGGCTTAAATACCGGTACTGACAAATGTTAATGTCAGGGAAAACACAATTTAAGGTTTTTAAATAGAATATAAAACGAAGCATGAAGAAATGTTTGGACAATGTGATTCTAATTTTATGACTATATATGCATGATAAATGTTTACATAGAAAGATAAGAAGGACGTAGACTTTAAGAATGCCGCTAACAGCTGGGTCTGAGGCTGACAGCTATACTTCTAGTTATCAGACAGCTGAGGCAGGACTACAAAGCTGGACGCTAGCCTGGGCAGCTTCATGAAAAGGTGTTCCAAAATTAAACAAACAAACAAAAAAAAGGAAAGCAAAAGAAAAGGGTTGAGAATGTAGCTCAGCATTCCATCAGTTCAATTTTCAATTCTTACAAATTTAAGAAATATTATGTAAGTGGAATTGTTTGCAAAAAAAAGAAAGTAAGAAAGAAAGAAAAAAAGAAGGACATATTGACAATGTTTATCTGATAGTTGCATCACCTTGGTCTGCTTAACAAATATTTTTCAATGAAAACATGTTGCTTTTATGATTATAAATTCTAGCTGTAAGAATTGAGCAACTTTGATGTTTACATACTTGGTTGCCCCATCATCATACGTTCCCATCAAGACTATTGTTCCATCTTGTATGCTCTTCAAAAACTCAATAAAAGGTGCCACATCTGAAAAAGAAGGGTTGGTTTGTTTTAAATGAACAGCCATCACAATCATTTCTAAAATTAATATTAAGAAATATGAAAAGCAGTGATTTCTAGTGAAAAGTCCTTTCCCACTCCTTGAATAGTTCCAAACACAGAAGGAAAAAATATTTGGGATGGCCTAAGAACACAGAATTACAAAATTCTATTCTGCTTTAATAGTTTGCTATACTGTAGTCAGAGAACAGAACTAGAATAAATTAATAGGATTACTGTTTTCTAAAACGTGACATTTTATCTTGTATATCTAAGGCTCCTCATGATTTATTCTCAAAACTGCAAAATCATATGTAAGTACAAATCAATTCAGTAAGTGTTTACATTGGCTATTTCAGTCTTCAAATTATTCCTTTTAAACTCAGACAGAAACCTAAAGAAGCCCAGAGCTCTGAAATAGTTGTCCTACATAAGAGAGGACTCAGAGTTTTAAAATCTCTACTTTTGGGCTGTGGATGCAGCTCAGGAGCGCAAGCACCTGCTTGGCAATGCAAGATCCTCAGTTTGATTCGCAGTACCCAAAACAAAACATTAAATAAGTAAAACCTCTACTTTCATATTGATATGCTCAATGACATACCAAAAACAGTTTTATTAACAAAAACAAACTGCATACAGTATGGCTGATCACTTAAATATAGCTGGACATTTAGTGAAAAGAAATAAAATGAACACACAAATGATACTATTACTCATTATACTATATCGATGTGATTAAGTCAGTGTCAATAGAAGGGTTAGAAATTATTCACACGTACCTCCTCCCCACATGTCAAAATATTTAGTGTCTAATACTTCTCCTGTTTTGCCTGAAAAACATTGAATTCAGATCAAATTATGCAAATGAAATACACCATACACTGCAGAAGACAAATGGTTTTATTCAATGATTGGTGTGCATTCATTAGTAGTGAGGAATTAGTCTGAGAATTTAAAAACAGAATCATATGCATTAGAAACATATTTCTGAACCATAATTTCTGGATAAGGCTTTCTCATTAATCTTTTACACCAATGAGTGGCAAACAGAAGTTCATGACTGAAGGACGAATCATTTCAATTCAAAGTTAGATATAGTTTATCCTTATGTGTTACTATATTCTCTTAAGAATTACCAAGAACTACACAAGCTGACAGCAAACAAATATCTACTTGAATCAGATACTACACTTTTTAAAAAACTGTACTGAACTAAAAATTTGCATACCACACTATTTACAAACTTAAAATGTAAGATTCAATAGATTTCAGCACATTGAATCAGATACTACTTTCTAAAGATTTTTTAAAAAAAATTTACATTTATTTCTCATTAAAGATGGGTTAAAGAAATATTGAATGCTTTACTTAAAAAAAAATGAAACCACCAGAAAGGCAAAACTTCTCTATTAGGAAAGAAGTAAAAATTAATTTCCTACAAGGTGAATGGGATAACGTGGCTGGTGGTTTCCATCCATGCTGAATGTTTATAGGATATTTATACCAGAACATAGGGCATCAGTGTGCAGTCAGCCCACACTTCGTGGGTTAGAGTTTAGATTTAATTTTCAAGTTGTTTAGGACTCAATGAACTTATTTACAAGAATAAACTTCTGAAAATAATATGGACAACACTGAACAATGACAATTCTTACTGTTTCTTCCTTCCTCTGCCTACCCCAGTGAATGATCCTGTTACCTTACACACCCTTATTCTGTCTACTGATCTCTATATGCTAGAGTTCCAAAATGTTCAGCAAGACTCCGACAATTTAACATTAGATTGCTTATTTCCTAACAAACTCCATAGGAAGCTTTCCACACAGCACAGAGCTGGGATACTTCTGAGAAAGTATGCTGTACATTGTTAGGGACCAGGTTTACATCTGGTGGTTTAAGGGGTGGGCTTTAGTGTACAATATGGCATTTTTCTAACCTGATCCCTGGAGGCAAGTGTACATCTTACTTTGGGACACAAGACTACTCACTGTTTACATTCACGGGTTACAGTAACTATTCTCACCATTAGCCAAGGCAACATTGATCCCTCTTCCAACATTATTTTTAACACCGCTCATCAACCTAAAGGGGAAAAGTCAAGACAAATTTATTAGAATTAGTTTTGGCACATAAACATTTATCATAGAAATAAAGTCATTAAAAAAGAATATTATATACACAATTATTCAGCACTGCAGAGGATATAAAGAGGCCTCTCTAAATTAGAGAAGACATTGCAATATTGAGCAACTGTAAAAGAATCCTTAAATAATACTTTACAAATAAAATATATATTAAAAAGTTCAGGGCTGAAATACTAGACTATTTCTTGCTGTTCTGTATCACACTATGGTATACCATATTGAAAACCCTTGAAGCACATGGAAATTAAACACACATTCTTCACCATTCTCAAGGGGTTAAGCAACAGATGATTCTCTCACCCACTCTGCGCAGTATCAGTGTAACAAGACAGTGCGCGATACGCTACCTAGATCCTTATGATATGAAAGCAAGAGAAGTGAGGAGGTACTCTTCCGTGAATGTTTCACAGAATTGTGATAAACACTAGGACCCAATTACATGCTGTAAGAAACTTACTTTAAATAAAATGATACTGGAAGTAAATATATTATCCAAAACAATCAATGGTTAGAACTCAATCCTAACAACTTAAAGACAGAAAAAGAATAGCTATTTCTCCAAAGATATAAAACTAGCTAATAGCACAAGTGGAAACAGAGCAAATGTCCTATCAACTGATGAACAGTCAAACAAAATGAGATATTACCCATCTGTTACGGCATCCATCTTGTGTGCAGGTTTCCCTCAAAGCCTCAAGCAGTCATAGGTGGGGTTTTTTGAGAGGTGGCTGAGTCTAGAGTGTGTGAGTCTAGAACTGATTCGTGGTGCAATGCTAGGATCAAGGCACTAGGATTAAGAGTGTGAGCGCTACCTGCCCTACACAGCCTGGATAAGACATAAGGGACAGAAGAGCTGTGGTTATCCCTTGTTGCTTTGCTACCTTTTGCCTGCTTAAGAACTGCTTCCCCTCTGCAATGCCAGTCTCCCACGCCACCCTGCCCTGGAGCCAGCTGGTTATAAACTGAAACTTCTACAAAATGTGAGCCGAATAAATCTTTCCTTCTTTGGCACTGGGTATGCTGTCTCACCAATGAGACAAAAATAACTAAGACACCATCCATACAATGGAATATTATCTAGATATAAAAGAAATGAAGTGTCAATTAGGCAACAACAGAGACAAAACTTGAAACCATTATGCTCAGTGAGGAAACCAATCACAAAGAACTACATGTAATTCCATTTGTGCGAAATATCCAAAATAAGCAAATCTATACAGGTGGAAAGTAAACTAGCAGTTATTGATGGCTTTGAGGTAGATGTAGGGTAGGAAGGAAAAAACTAAAAAGTAGTTTCTTTCAAGGAATAAAAATGCCTCTACCTTGATTGTGGCAGAGGGTGCACAAACCTGTGAATAATACTAAAAAGTACTGCTTGTATGTTTTACAGGAGTGAAGTGTAAGACAATCACATCTCAAAGCTGTTTAAATGAAATAACTAGCCTTGAGCACACACATAAGAAAGGTCAGGCTGTATCACAAGTGTTGGCTCTGCTGCCAGAGGGGAGTTTCAAAACACATTAATATATTGCAAAAATATACTACGTAAGTAAACTCTACCACTCCTATTAAGCATTAGTAGCTATAATCAACTCTTGTCGGGTTAGTAATTAAACTCACAGAGGTTTTTCCATCTCTGAGTATGCTGTTATGTTTAATAAACACAAAACCATCACAAAGCAAAGAAATGAAGGTAAGAAGCAGCACAATGACAGAGGACTCCCACAAGAGGGCAGCAACTTATCAATTTTTAAAAAAGGAATTCACAAGAGAACCTGTAACCAGAAACAAAACAAAACAACCCAAACCCACTTATGAACATGAAGGTCTCCACTTTCACACCTCACATCTCCAAGCAAAAACCTAAAGGAAATGGTTACATACAGACACACCATCTAATACAGTTCCTGTAAGATACAATCAAGATACACAATGAATGTTTAAATTTTAAAAATTATAGCAAAAACTACTCGCCATTGATCTTCATCACACTCCTCTGCCTGTTTATCCCATAATTCTTATCACTGTCTTAAGGAGTTCTGGAAGTCTTCTTTGGATCTTTACAAGATGTGGTACAAAAAAACCAAAACAAAACAGTAAAAACCACCCCCCAAATCATGAATGCATGATGCTGCTGAGTGCCATACGATCCAAAGATAGGCTCTGAAAAACATTACGGTGTGTCCTCATCCACCAGATCTGGCACCATGTGACTTTCTGCTCCTCTGCAAAGTCAAAGTGACCACAAAAACTGAACATTTTGAATTGATCTAGGACATCTAGGCAGCAACAACAGTGCAATTAAAGACAATCACGAAAGAGGACTTCTAGGACTACTGCACAAAGTGCTAAGAATGATGGAATAAATGTATTTAAAGTGAGAGGGAATATTCTGAAGGCGAGTGACAGTAGGTTTCTTGCTAAAATAAATTTTTAAAAATATGTATTCACTGTATTTCTTGATCACACTACGCAGTGACTAGGTCTTTGTTATGGTTGATGCACTGTGTTATTTTGAGAAGTTTAACTAAGAGACTCAGTAGGGAGCCAAGGTTCTTACTTGTAAATGTCCTCAACCTTTGCAAGAGGAGGGCAAGGAGATTCTGTGAGTGCGAAACAGACCCTGAAGCAGGGGTGGCAGTGTGTGGCCTGTGTACAATGTAAGGGAGGAAAAGACGCTTGCTCTTGCCCTTCTTGCTCTGCCTGCTTTTGCTGGCTGCTGCCTTGAACTGTTGCCCTAGTGCCAGGCCACCCTGCCTTGGAGCCAGGTGATTATGAACTGAAACCTCCACAAACTGTAAGCTAAATAAATCTTTCCTTCCTTCACTTGAAGTTCTGGGTATTTTGTCCCTGCAATGAGAGAAAAGTAACCAAGACAGTCTTAAAATATTAAGGCCAGGGTTGGCAAACTACAGCTCACAAGTCAAATGCATTCAGCCTTTTCCCCTTCTTTTCTTCTTTGATTTACTACTCATGAGTTTCGAATGGACTTTACATGCTTACCTAGTTACATTTTGAATTATTTTATAAGCATAACATCTTTACTTTACCACTTGGCTCTTATCATTAAAAATAACATCTGGTTCTTAGTTTAAAAAAATTTTCTAAACCATCTATTTTTGTACCAAGGATTAAAATAATAGAGGTGAAATCTTACTAATATCAATTTCATAAAACTTAAGTTAGTGTGCCTTATATCAAAGTCTTAACTTGAATATATGTAAGTCCTATGGATTCCCTAACATAATGGGGGTGGGGAGGAGCTACCATTCCTCTTTTGCAGAACACCTGAGGTTTGTACCCAGGATTTTCTAGCTGTAGCTAATGAGACTTAAAATTCCTCTTAATCATCATATCTTGATTATGCATGTTTGCAACATCACAAATTCTGTCTTAACAGAAATCTAAACTTCTACTTTCTGTCTCACATTTGGCTGATTATGGGCTTATCATTCTTGTGGAGAAGTTAACATGACAGTAAACACTGCTGCAAAACATCTCGGACCAGGAAAGCAGCATCTCCACAGCTGTGACAAATGACAAATGTAACCCTGGGAAGCAAAATCACCCCCATGGGGACCAAATGGTCTAGATTAGTAGTCTCCAAAGTAACTTGCATGTATTTAGAGCAGGTGCAAGGAAACATAAAAATTTCCACTTGCATAATTTTATCATCCACTTATATATTTTAGAGAATGTACTAGTCCATTCCCAATCAGGAGGCAGTATCACATGTGAGCGAAGGAACTGGGAACAGTCTTCCCCAAGTTTTCTCTATTCCATAATCACTTTACACTGCAGACAGATCATTTTTTTTAACATAAATGAAATCATAACATGCCAGCATATGAAAACAATTTCAACCCTTCACCTTCATCACCTACAAGTCTCTACAAGTCACCTACAAGTCTCTCACTCCTCTCCAGAGCTTCCCCAACTTGCAGTGCTCTGGCATACTTGTTCTTCTGTCCATTCTTCACCTGGCTGTCTTCCTTCTCCCTGTTCTCTAACTACACATCACTGTCTCAGAATCTGTTCTTTGACCCTCACTCTAAATCAAGATGCCTCCTCTTACTGACTGCCACGAATATACATCACAGCCAGATGCCTGTACAGCTGGGGCCAAAATTTACAATCATGTATTTGCATTTACTTTTTAAATGTCGCTAGTTGTTACTAGATTGTTATATGAGGCACTAAGTTTGACAAGAAACAAGTAAGTGAATAAGGTTCACAAAATTCAGAATCTTTCAACTTTAAAAATATGTTTTAAAGATCAAAAAGAATATACTGCAAAAAGCACTGGACTATAACTAGGTCCCTTTGGAGTCTCCACTGGGGATTTTTGGCCAATCACTCAGCCCTGCTATCAAGACTAGCTTCCTGACCTGAAGCCTAGCTATACGATCCCACCAATTATTTAATTTCTCATGGGAAATGAGCACAATGTTTCTTAAAATATGGGTGTAGTGGCCAGACTCACTTTCACAGTTAAACTGAAACACGGTACAAATTTTACATGACTTGCCCTCCATGCCAGAACCAAATTCTCTGGCTTATTACCTACATACTTTTCATTTTGACTTACATTATCTTTTAAGAGAAATGTACTAGTTAAAAAAACAAAAAACTCTTCTTTTTATTAAGCTTTTACATGTCAAGTGGGAGAGCAAACATCTAAGGAAAATGCAGGGTAAGATATTACTGTATTTAGAATAGTACTTGGAGTCTCTTTAGTCAACTGAGGCAAACAGAATAGGAATATTTTTAAAAAACCAACAAACTTAGAAAACCTAAGTGCCTTATATATTAGTAAACCAAGACTGGTATAATGAGGTACCAAAGACAGTTTGTTAATAATGGATCACCAGTAGCATGAAGGAAAAATAAAACGGAAGCAAGCAGAGGTCTTGATGTTCATCTAGCTCAAGCCCTTAATTTTTTTAAGAAAAGTTAATCCCACGAGAAAGAACAATCTTCTCATACCTAACTCAATGCAAAATGGGCCAGGATAAAAAATGTAAGAGCGTCTGTATTAAAAAGGAGAGATGCAAACAGGTTTGGGAGAAATTGCCTAGTTAGGTAAGTCTCCAACATCTTTAACATCACCTTAGTCTTTACAGAATGAAATGTCATATTTATTAGTCCATATCAAATTTAAATGTGTTCATGTATCTAACTTTCCAGGCAATCTGATTAAAAGTAACCAACTGAAAGTGGGGTTTGCAATCTCAGCAGCAGTAATTCAAATCATAGGTGGTAGCTGACACTGAGATAATATTCTGAAAAGCCTACAAATCAAGCCTACAAATCATACTTTGTGCAGCATCTCAACATGGGAAACCAGGAGCAAGGAGTTTGTGTAGCGACAGATCTGTGGTTATCACTGGATTATTTCACATTTCAAAGCCGCAGTCAAGTATTATAAATGAGAGATGCTGGTGTGTAAGGTACAGTACTCATCACTCATAACCACGCTGTCAACAAGACTAAGCCATCATAGAATTCTAACTGGGGTGTTCAAACAGGTGGCCACAGCCACAAGCTGTTACTGAACATGTGAAATGTGAGGTGACTGAGCAATGAGCTTTTAATTTTAATTAATTTAAATGAACTAACTTCCTCCTTAGTATGCAAAATTAACATTAAATAGCCACATGTGTCTGATAACTGCCAAATGGGACAGTGCAAATCTAGAGAATTCTCTGAGGAAATCTCTCACTCTATGCAAACAGGGATAAATTATTGTGCATTCTTAGTCATTTGCTAATAAAAAATAATAATTTTAAAAAACTTTAAATTCATGGGGAAAACTATATAATGATAACTAAAATCACTTTCCTTTAGTAAAAGCATGTCCAGTCCATTTTCAGAAGTTTCCCTGAGCCCATCAGGTTCTGTTTGCTGTAATTTAATGAGCAGCACACCTTACAGTGTAAAATCAACACATACTCACACATTGTCTTCCAGGCAGATTTTGGGTCCCACCACATTGGCTGCTCCACTTGCCATTTTAAAAGCAAAATGCTTCTCAGGGCAAGCTTTTGAGATTCCACATTTATATCTGGGAGGTTTTGTAGCTTTGGAGGACAAATAAGAATTTTGTTGTTATTGCTAAAGAATAGATTAACTGCTCCACCATCTGTTCTCTGTCTCAAACTCTGAAGACATTATGTAATACATCAAGATATACATATTTTAAAACATAAACTAGAACTTTTTCCCCATAAAGGTTTCAAAGAACTTCAAAACACAAAAAGAAACCATAGTAACAAAACTAGACTCTACTAGGTCTAGTTAATAACTGATATAAATGAACCACATATATATACAGTACATTCTTAATGAACACACTTGAATTTATCTTTAAATTTCAAGATACAGGAGATTTAAAACTGTTACTTTGTATTTCCAATCTACAGACCCATAAAAACTAATTATTTCAAGGATAACTAGAACACTTAAATCCCACTAGCCACCTTTAACTATAAATTCTCCTTTTACTCTTGTATCACTTTCAGGACTTATGATACTGGACCTGAAAAACCACTAATGGAAGTAAATATTCATAATGAACAAATCCAATGGTATTGGGCTATCCAAATAGTACCCATATAACTGTACCAATACTTTCTTTTTTTTTTTTAATTTGGTGGTCCCGAAGTTTCAACCCAGGGCATCAAGCAAACTACACCAATATTACCACTAAACTACATCCCCAGCCTGCATGCATATAACTCTAAGGTAAAATCTTCAAGTCAGTTTCTATTACCACTAAACTATCAGTACTGTTTAAGTATAAACTCTCATGTGCTTAAATTATGGAAGAACATATATTTGTAAAATATTAACATGAATTACTTACAACGTGTAGCTGTGTCCAATGCTGATCTTGCTGAGGGAAAAAAGTGACCTTTGTTAGAATCTATTGGCAAGTGGCCATTTTTAAAACACATTTAAAGCTTCTAACAGACTTACAAAAATACATCTGAATACTCAGAACAAGTGCAATATGAGTACCACTTCAGAGAAAATAATTTTATCCAATTCATTATAATATTATGTTGAGGAATCGTGGAGAGTAGTAGTAGTAGTAAGGTAGAAAATTTTATTTTTACCTTTACATTTTGTTGTTTTAATCATTACACATTTAAATCCCAATCAGAATGTTACTGTACAAACTTACTGTTAGATGACTATACATACATATGTGATACATAATTATGGCATTAAACTTATACCTGCTATATGGTATTGGACATATACGCATATAAAGTTCTAGAGAATATATATAAATCTATCTTGTCAGCTAGATTAGAAAATCAGGAGATGAGCAAAACTAATTCTTGGCAACAAGGACAAGAAAAGGGACATCACAATGCTGCATTTCAAGTTATACCATAAAGCTACAATGACTAAGACAAAAGCATGCTATTGGTAAAAAAAAAAAAAAAAAAAAAAATCATGCTTGTAGATTAATTAAATAAAATTGGGCATGCAGAAACAACCCCAGGTTCAACCATGCTGTCACAAATAACAAGACTGCCTGCTATTTCAATGCTAAGTAGGAGCATAACACATTTTGAAAATTCATATTCTGTGAAAAGGAAACTCTATGGTCTCTCCAGTTACGCTGTCTTAACCTCCGTTTTTTGTATTTTCTGTGCCAGTTTTTGACTGGTGGGTTTCTTGCATTCTAATGTAATTACTTCAACATAAAAACAAAAATAAAGATCTAACCTCAATGTTCAGAAATACTCATATCAGAACAAAAGAATCATAAAGTCAATAGATGTTCAGCACAGTTCTGATGGCATTTTAGAGGAGCTTCAACATGAATTCTTGTGGAAATGGGAAATAAAGAATTAGGATTTATTATGCACAAGGAAACTACACAAGGAAAGCAAACACTGTGTATTGCAAACATGTACTAATAAAAATTTAAAAATTAAAAAAGAGGGCTGGGGATTTAGCTCAGTGGCTTAAGCGCCTGCCTGGCAAGCGCGAGGTCATGAGTTCGATTCCTGGTATCAAAAAAAAAAAATTAAAAAAGAAAAATTATTTTAAAGAATGAAAACCAAGGGACAGAAAGAAGGGGATGGCAAGGAGTATACAGCTTCAGTGTCTCCGAAATAGAAATGTATTAGATATAATAATAATTTTTAAAAAGTCATTACTAAAAATTTTATGTAAGGTTCAAGGAAGCCACAAGGTCGAACCTTAACATGAATGCAATAGAGCTCAATCGGGCCATCTATCACAATTATACTGAGTGCTCTCTCTAAGCACCAACATCTGATCTCAGCCAGGGACGTTATACCTCAGAGTATTAAAGTATTGTCGACACCCATTTCCTGATTTGACTAATAAGTATGCAGTGTGATAAATGTTAGCCAGCTGTCTGACTATAAGTAGTCACTTGTTTTTACTTCTGTACTATTTTTGATAATTGTGAATTTCCTGTTAGTCCAATATTCAAACTGCAAAAGTTAAAACTGAAAGATAGTATCTAAATGTTAAAAGGAGAAAAATGAGCAAGTGAAATTCATTCACTCAATAGAGCACTCACTAGAATATTATTCAACTTTATGACTTTAATAAATCATAAAGGTAGTATAATAAATGCGGTAGAAAAAGTTTAATATATGGAATAAAGTAGGAAACAAACTTTATCCATACCATAATGTTAAACATATGCATGCATAAGGACAGACTTGAATAAAAAAATGAAGTGTATAAATTTAATTGTTGGGATTACATTACTAGGGTCCATTCTATCAATTTTCTCAATTATGTCATTTTCTGTGATTGCATTATAAAAGCAGAAACAATTATAGAGATCTAATCCAATGATCTTACTTTTGTAAATTAGAAAACCAAAGCTCAGGAAGCGTAAGGACTAGGAATTCTCAACCTCACCGTGTCCTGAACACAGGTATTACCTGGCTTAGGTATTACAATTTCTAGAAAGCAGCAGTGTTAAGATCAGGAACTCTGGTTTACCTCACCTATAGCAGCTGAGGTGCTGGTAAGATAATAGGATCAGAACACAGTTCCATTACACAGCTCATTCACATATGGTAGGAGTCTCCCGTCAAGCACTTTCCTATGTGCTATGGACTTGACCAAATTTTTTCTTGGTAAAGAAAACTGAGGCCACAATAGTTTAATGACTTGATCTGTTCCAGGCTGCAGAGCTAGATTCTAAAGGCATCTCTCATGCAGCACTTGGACCACCTCTGAAAATGGAAATGTCTGAGGTTTCTGATCACACACATAAAATACTGCTAGTCCTGCCAGGAGTAGGAAGCAGGACAAGAAGTGTTTAGAACAAACACTTTTGACTGCAGCATGTTCAAGGGAGAGAAAGTGAGCTGTCAAAGATGCTGCTGAAGTAACCCAGGTGAAAAGGGATACTCTGGGGGAAAGAAAGTATGAAAAGTAGTGATTACGGGTTTGAAAAAAGTAGACTCAGAGACTCAGAGAAACCAAGGACACAACACTGATAGGATGTGAGACTAGACCAGATGTAGGGGTATTGGAAGGAAGGAATCCAGATACTGGTCAGGGATCTGGCTTTAGAAGCATCCCAGTATTCATTCATATGAGCCACTGAACAAAAGCACTCACATCTTCTTTGTGCTGAAGATGTTTGTAAGAGTAAGGGTATGAGCGTGGGGATGTATGATATCTGCTAGACTTGCTAATTATAGGACACTTCTGAAGAAGATACAAGTGAAATAGCATAGAGGCCTGCTGTAAAGAGTAACTGGGATTGAAATATAACCTGGAAAATTAGGAAATAGATGAGGCCATCAATTACCAAATAATGACCAGAGGCCAAGGAATCTTAGCAACCTGGAAAGGTTAAAGAAAAGGAGACAGAAATAAAATCAGAGTGGAATTTCTAAAATGGTCACGCTAGCTTGCTTATAAAATTCAAGGTACGCAAACAGTACCTGCCACCCAATTTGAGGGAAAAAAAAAAAAAAACATTACTGAGATACAATTTTGAGAGATCAGTTTATTAATCACAAGACTTTTAAGTAAACAACATCGCCTCCATTTATTTTGTGGAAGAACAGTGGGGAGGGGGCCAAGATGCTTGACGGTAAAGAAACTCTCATGAAAAGACTTCTTTACAGATCACAGTTCAGTTACCCTATCCTCATCAAGAACAAGTCTTCTACAACACCTATCATTCTGAGAATGTCAGCAGCTAGAACCAAACAAGTGAATGACTTTCCATCATCTAAGGGTGCCATCCAAGAGTGGAGTACAGGTATAACACCTGCACCATTCCCTCCTCTTATGCAATATGTATTGTTCAGACTCTGATAGCTTTATTCCTCAATTTCTTTTGAGATATACAACTTTTCACCTCAAGGAACAATAACAAATCGGACTTAGCTATATCAATGACTATTTTTCAATAAGGCTAATGAATCAGAACTACCATGTACTTTCGTTTTTAATAATGTCTCAAGATGACATTATTTATGTGCATATTACTTACCAAGGATTTAAATTTCACAAGATAAAACAACTCCATAGACCATTAAATATTCACTGCAACAACATATGCAAAACTAATTTGGACTGTGTTTCATACATTTACTAGCTAAGTTTACATGTTTAAAATTAACACTACATTAACTCCCAATCATAAACAAGTCTGGTGAATTGTATCCATGTCCATATCCTGGTTGGGACACTAGCTTATAGTTTTCAGAATTTTACTAATAGAAGAAACCGAGTAAAAGTTATCCAGGATCTCTATGTTTTCTTTTGTTTTCTTCTGTTCTGGAGACAGGGTTTGCTATGTGATCCAGGCTAGCCTTGAACTTGTTACATGGCCCAGGCTGGCCACAAACTCACAATCCTCCTACTGTAGCCTCCTGAGTGTTGGGCCTACTTGCATGCATCATGCCTGGGTCTCAGTATTTCTTACAAATGTACAGAATTTTACAATTCTCAAAAATTTTTTATTAAAACTTTGAGTTTTTTGCATTACTTCTTGGTAGGTCTGTGTTTTGTTTTTTGGTTCTGGGGATCAAAGTCAGGGCCCAGCACTCTCTAGGCAGATGTTGTACCACTGAACTCCATCCCCACACCAAAATATTGTTTTAAAAAAAAAACAAAAACCAAAGAACAAAACACCATCTACCCTGTAATTTCAACTACTTTCAATAAAAATTGTTTTAATTTTCTAAAATATCACGTACTAACCTGAGTCACATAATGATTTACAGAAGCCATTGAGTATTGAGTAAGCTGCTATAACAAATGGGAAGAAACAAAACTCACCACTAGAACTAGTGGGCACCTGGAATACTGATCGTATTCCACCACTGGGTTACACTTCTTACCCTTTGATAAATTGAGGTGCTAAATAAATTGCAAAAGATAATACACAATTCATTTTTATAATAGTCAATAGTCTCATTTCAATGATAATAAACCCTACAAATTAAACTTTTACCAATCCAACAGTCTGGAATCTAACAAGGTTTTGTAGATATAATGTACTACTTTACTTCTAACATCATAATATGCATCTACTCTAAGGATGCCTAAACTAGCTAAGACACTATAAAGTTTGCTGGTACTTATTAGGAAAAATGTAAATGAAAATCAAGAGAAATAACTATCTTAGTTAAGCATTGAGCATTTGCTCTCATCTGACTAACCCTCATTTTTCCACTTTGGAAATCCTCTTCATTGTCACATAAAAAAAATCTGAATCCCCTATTACTTCCATTCATTTAAATTCAATCAGTATTTCTACCTGCAGAGCCCAGTACTAACACGGGGTGAAGCACCAAGATGTTACTGTCCTCCCTCAGTGGGAAGATGCAAACACACAACAGAGAAAAAGAGGGAAGGTTCTGTGAGGTAAAACAGAATAAAAGCAGTGCTAAAATGATACAGGTGGTATAATGCAATTAGAAACAACAGTTCAGAAAAAGGAGAGTATACTGAGGAAAAGGAGGAGGCACAAATGTACAAAGAGGGGGCAGTGATGCAGTGTTTTTGAAAAGTGAGATGGATTAAGAAGTAACACAGAGACAAGGAAGGTATGCAAGGTATGGAGTCAGCATGAGCAAAGGTCAGTGTACCAAAGGACAGGACAAGCTCTGTGGCAGAGCAAGTGTGAGACCTGAGGTGGACAGGTATAGATTCTCTGAACTGTTTAGAAAGACAGTTTGATGGTCATGTTGACCAAGGACTTTGTATTTTATTCTCCAGGAACTGAAAGTATTAAAGATTCATGAGTTTTCAAGAATGACGCTGGGAGTGGTGAGATTTACATACAGTAAAGACAAGGAGAAGACACAGGGATATTACCACAATGTTTAAGAAAACAGCATGGACTACAGATGAAGATCTGGACTGAGGAGGAGACAGGGCCTACAGCTAGATACAGACGCAGATTACTGGAGGGGAATCACCAGTGTACAATGACCGTGCCACACCATGGCTTCACCCAACCTCTTTGCTCTTCTCTAAAACCAGTGGGCCATTCTCCAAATAATTTTTCTATTTGTCCCAAAGGTTATGTTGGCTCCCTTCTCTCAAGGATCCTCCTTTTCTAATCCGTTCAATCTCTTTTCACTGATTTGTCACTCAACAATTTTCACTCATGCTGTATAGATAAGTGAAAGTCTGTTACTTTAAAAAGGAAAAACACTTGTTTCCACACTGCAACCAGCTGCACTCTCAAAGGCCACCAGGCTGGCCATTCAGTGGTAATAAACATACACAGACCAGAACAAGTGAAGAGAAGTGACACCATTCTTTGTACTAACCACTGTAAGCTGGATCTTAGATATCTCATTTTATTTTTCCCCCCCTTTTTCTTTTCCAAATCCATTTCATTTCAAGGATAAAAAGGAAAAAAAAAGGAGGTAGAGGGAAAAAAAATTTCAAAACACATCAATCAGGGGCAACAATGAGATGTCTCACTTTAAAATGAGTGCTTAAAAACAGCCAGGTTCAGGAAGAAAATGACCAATATATCAAGACGAGCAAAGGTGGAGGATTCCATTACTTGAAAAGAAGGAAATGTGTAAGAGGGTCTAAAGAACCATGAACACAGTTTAACTA